>JAAWXA010000022.1:8977279-8999546 GCA_038090715.1 Florisuga fusca
CCAGATCCTTAGTTTTTTCTGCTTCTATAAGAGCTCTTGCATCTCTGTGATCCTCAGCAGTGGAATTATTTGCTGCAAGTTGTGTAATATCTAAAACAGCTTTATCCTGATCACTTTGTAAATTAACTTCTCCATCTCCTGTCATTTCTGAAGTGGTTTTTGGTTTTAAAAGACAACAGACTTTTTCATATTCACCAAGCAGGTCATTATAACACTGTTCTCTTTGCAATCCTTTACTTTCTGCTAATTGTAACTTTTCTTCCAGTTCACCGACTTGGTTGGTAAGCTGCAATATTTTACAGGACATATTGTCAATCTCTTTACAGTACTTTTTCTCAGAGCATTCTGCTTGCTGATGAAGTTCATCAAAAGCTTTTTTTTTCTCTTCTAATTCTGCATTTTTATGTTCCAGCATGTCTTTAAGTTCTCTAATCTCTGTGCTTTTCCTATCGCTTTCAATTTCCATTATTCTGAGTTTCTCACTATGTTCATGATTTTTGCTTTGCTGACTTTGAAGGGAATTCTCCAAGTCATGAATACGAGTCAGCACACTTTCCTTTTCAGACTTAAGTTTATTTAAAAGATTATTATTTTCATTTTTCCATTGAGAAAAAGCAGTAGCTTCTTTTTGCAAATCTTCACATTCACTCTGCTTGACTCCAAGAAGCCTATGCAAAGCTTCTGTTTCTTCCTCCATCTTACTTATTTTACTGTTTAGTTCTTCAATAAAATTTTCTCTTTCCTTGAGCAGGTCTCGGGTAGAATCCTGTTGCTTTTCCATGTCAGCTAAAGCTATTTTCAGCTTCTCAGCTGAAAAGGAGCTCTTTTGCTTTTTAAATTTCTCTTCCAGTAACTTCAGCTCCGCTTCCTGAAAAATATTCTTATCTGTAAAAGAAAACAACATCAAATATTTGCCAGTCACTACTGGCAATTCTACTGATAATTTTCCAGAATAATTTTTACGATTTAGTTTTACTATTTGCAGTTCTCATTCAAATAGAAAGCATTACTCCCAAGTTTTCAAGAGACAGCTGGATGAATGACTGTTTGTATAAACTTAGGTTACCAGACACTGTGTACTTGGACATTATCAGCTTTCCACTGTGGTGACTGATAGTGGTCTGCACTACAAGCAGTCTATAATTCACAGGTGCAACTATTATTGTTTCTGTGCCTCATATTCACCAAATTTTTACATAAAGTAGCATTGTGGGGTTTTTTGGTTGGTTTGATTTCTTTTTTTTTTTTTAGTTCCAACAGGACAGGTCACATTCCAGCAGAACTACAAACCACCAAATCAATTCCTATAAAACTGTGCTCAATTAAAAACAAAGACTGCAATTAAGACTCAGACTATTGCCTGTTAAGTAGCACTTCCTACCTTTTTTTTTCCAACTCTGTGAAACACCTACGAGAATTACAAAGCAGAATTTTTCTGGTTTCAGTACATTCTATGAAATTCAGCTTGCTGATAAGTTCAGTACACTGATTAATTTCCAAATCATGTATCTTCAGGAACTATATATGTTCACAGACAAAAATTCGTTTCTACTTAGGAAAAGCTTAATGGTGGTTAAAACACTAATCCCACAGTAGAAACCTTCTAACTTAATTCATGATTAAATATACAGGATTGCAGGAAACATACATCTTCAAACATATAACACAAGTTCTGCATGTTTAAATATGTAACTCACTTTTCATCTCTTCTGCAAAATTCTTGCTCTCCTTCAGAGACTGCTTAATCATATCCAGTTCTTGTTCAAGCTGGTGGTTTTCTTGCAATTTTTTTTCAAGTTCACCATCAAGAAGGTTTTTCTCCTTCTCCACTTCCTAAAACAAAACCAAATAAAACCAGAGTTCACGTGAATTGCTGAGAAGATCAATAAATTCAGTTCATTTAAATCAAAAGAAAGATATTCCATTAGGCCCTATTAAGTCTTCTGTCAGCTATGCCTGGGTTTCTAAGCACTGCTTGGAAACAAACTGAACTATTCTTAACTAGCTGATGGTATGTGAGAGGTGCTCTCAGTTGATACAGCATGTTCCTTGTTTGCATAGAGCAAACAGCTCCACATGACCTGCCCCAGACAGATCAATACAGGCCAGAACATGAAATTAGTTGGTGAAATTAGGCACTTTCCCAAAGCAACAAAGGAAACAAATACCTGCAATGCATCAAAATTAACTAGGGCTGTAAAGAACAGATTTCACTCATCATCTCAGGTGCAGACAAGTTCTCTTGCCACTGAACATCATCACCATGTCAACACCGCTCAAACTTTATTTAGAAGTGTTTACTCTTTCAGAGGGTTGTTTTGTTGTTAAGAGTATTTTCTTCCAAATAAACTGAGGTTTAAAACCAAAAAACCTCCCATGTAAACAAAACTATCTAACTACATTGCATCTCAAAAGCCAAATAGAAGTTTTTTTAAGGAAACCAATCCTCTTTTTCCAAACTCCTGTATTGCTGGACAACAGATGGCATGGTACTGGCATGGCCCAATTGGTAACAGGCCGTCAATTATTCATCCATTTACTACTAGCAGATGGGCAGCAATTCACAAAAGCCAAGCTCAAGAAATGGTAAGGTCTGGATGAAAACAATTAAAAGCTTGCTGGCAGGGCAGGCTTGTTTTTGAAACAACATAAATAAATCACTCTCAAAACATGATTAAAATTGTTACTGTCACTAACATTTGTGTTCCCTTCTTCTCATTGCCTTCAGTACCCATAGTTTAAAAAAAAAAAAAACACCAGTCTTATATAGATTTCAAGGGAGAAAGTTTTCTAGTCATCTTAACAGTATTTTTTCAAAGTGCAATAGTTCAAACTGTTTGCATTCAAAGCACAATATGCAGATGCAATACGAGTACATGAATTAAATAAGTCTGTTAATCAGGAAATCTAGGGTGATCTATGGAAACTCAACAAAACAAGTTTAAGGAATTAAAATGCCTGAAAGGTCCAATTTGCTTTGATTTGGTGCAAAGATTCCAAATAAGCAGCACTCAGCCAAACCCAGGAACCCATAATTTAATGGACTAATTATCTGATAGTAGCTACCCATTTACACTTCCCAAAGCTATATGCAAAATAATCAATTTGCTTTCAACCCAGTTATTGATTCTACTTGCATGTAACTCAAGTTAGCCATTCTTCAATTACCCCTTGAAAAAGCAAAAACCAAACCAAAGAAAATTCCAGAGCCAATAAACAGGTAGAACTACTATTCTAGAGAAACTCTTCTTGAGGCATGTTTACAAGCAGTTTAGGGACAGACTGACCAATTTTTCCAAAAATAGTTAATGGTTTGCATGCACCAGGAAAATGTATTCAACTGTATTCTATGCTGCACAGTTAGACCATAAGCATAAGATTGCAACCATCTCCCTTTAGTAAAGAATCTCATTCTTCTTTTCTTTTTCTATAAACAAAATCTACTGACAACAAAGCCTCCAAGACTTTGAAACAATTTGATGTAATTTTTTACACCATATGCCATGCTTTCTCATGTGTGAGTCTTAAGATAGAGGGGACTGCAGTGTTTTGGGTTGGGGTTTTTTTTGCTAAAATTATGAAAGAATGTACAAAAGATGAATGAAAGCTTTCCACCTCTGGGATACATTGGAAGAAGAAAAATTATATTGAACATTCTTACCACTGGAAAGCCCCAGTTTGGTTTATTTACTAAATAAATTTCAAGGACCACTACCTAGCACCGAGACCAAGTGACATGGAAGAGCCCATAAGTACAACTAAAGTCTTTTGTGTTCCAAAACAGGTGGCTCTAACCAAAGCACTTGCTGGGAGTGCTCCCAGGCTCATGTGAACTCCCAAACTGTGCCTGGGAATTGTGTGAAAGAGTGATAGTCATCTGGGCCAAAGCCATGCAAGTGCTGTTCTAACAATTAACAGTACAAATGGTCCAATACCTGGTAGTGCTCCCAGAAATTATAATCTATGAATGTACCTGAAGTTTCACAATTTTCTAAAGCTGAACCAGTGTTTATGCTGATCTGAACAAAACCCAGTATTTTACTTTAAGTTTGTTCATAGAATTTCTCTCTCCAGGACAACAGGCAACAAACAAACCAAAAGTGTTTAAATAAAACAAGCTGTGACATGGATTACACAAAGATTGAGCTCCCTTTTTTTTTTTTTTCTACTTCTGATTCTCCAAATAAAGGATAAAATTTTCATTTAGATGTCTCTAGTGGCACAACTGTACCAATTTCATCAAGTATAGATGCCCTAATTACCACCAAGGAAAAATATAAAAAATATAACTCAGTAGAGAAAGGAGCCAGTAAAGTGAGAAGATTTCTGCCTCCATGAATATGGCAGCACCCAAAGATTTCTCTGAATTTAGTTTAGTTTTGGAGAAAGTTTTTAAAGCAGTGACTCTTTATTGGACTGTGCTTCTTCTAAGAAAAGTGCATGTTTTTAAAAGAGGATATAGTAACTCTTTGCATAAAATCTGAGAGTTTGACAGTGTGCATCAAAGCAGTAGTCAATTATTTTGAAACTCACTTTTAAAACCAAATGAACATTAATATATTTTTATTTCAGGCCTAAAAGCAAGAATTTATTGAGACAAAAACCTATTTTGGATAAAAGGTAAGTCCAACATGAACTAGAACCATATCAGCAGCACCACAGCAATGAATCCTACCCATACAGCCAGTTCGGATTTCATTAACCTACAGCATGTTAGGTGCAACAGAAAATGAGGTCTTCACCTAACATACATTATTAACATAATCCATAAAAGTGTTTAAAGATTCTTTGTGGGGAAATATGCTATGTGAGTAACAATGCTACTGTTTACAATTTGACAGTTTATGCTAGTGAGTCTATCAATGACTCCTCTGCAGTGGTTACCTCAAGGATTCTTGTCAAATCAGTTTCCTTAGCTTGGGCTACTAATAAAGCCTGCTCTGCTCTGCACAGCTTCTGGGAGAGATCACTGGCATCGTGTTCCAAGCGTTGTTTCACTGCCATTACCTGTAATAATGTTGAAAATTGACATTGTATTCACAGTTATATATAATTTTTTTTTAAAGCTCCCACTTTTAAATTCCAACATTCTATTACAAAGGAAAATTACATTATTTTATCCCACCATGAACCTAAGGTTGCTTTACTGTAGTTTAGAAAATAGCTGCTTTCCTTTCCACTCCTTTGCCTCTGCCCAGAAAGATGTCTCTAAAATACACAGATTTCAGACTGTCTGAAACTGGATTAATACATCCAGCTTGCAGCCACCTCACCAAGATGGTATTTGTAGGATATAAATTATATTGTGAATGTAATAGCTTTTTTGCTGAGAATCAGAAAGCTAGGATCATAATTGCCTTTGCTTTCCATTGGCATAGATTTTATAAAAACTGAACAGGTTTTAGCTCTTTCAAAATAGTGCTATAAAAAGGAAGGAAATGCCATTATCAAATCAAAAAGGAAAAGAAAGAAAAGCAAGAAAAATAAACAAAAAGGTCTACTCTGATACTAGCTTTCTAATAAGCTTCTAATAAATTCAATTTCTTGGAGAAAGAAGTGAAATGCACCCATTTCAGCCTCTATGGAATCAATTTCTTCAGTAAACATATATAGAAGAATGTGTATATAAAGAAACCTGCACTGAAAACATTTGACTGACTCTTCCAATGGTTACTAAATTCAAACAAGCCTGCAGGAAAGGTTTTTTCAGTTTTAGAAGCACTTCTTCAGTTCAGCCTGACTACTAATGGGGCATCTGAATAGAATTTTCAAAAACTTGTGGCCCTTCTTTAAAAATTAAGTTAGCTCTGCTGCTTTATAACTGCTCTCAAGTTGGGGTTTGTTTTGAGGCTTTTAAACATTCCTCTTTTCTGGACACCAACTCTTCAAGCTTGTGCTGCTTTCTAACTTCCTAGAAAATTGTGGGTTTTTGACAACTAATATGTTCTAATAGCTAGCTGCTGCTAGAACAATGGAAGACAAAATAGCTAATAGAAACTGTATAAAACATTAATACAAGTCCTCACATTTTTTGCTTTATGTGTGATTAAATTAAAGAGGTATTTGTGAGACAACTAAATACCAGCTCTAGTAGAAGTTTTTAATATCAAAAAGCTTACTTTGTCAAATTCTGCCTGCAGAGCACTGAAGTCATTTTTGGCTTGCTGTACCTCTTGGTTCATTTTGTTCCTTAACTGGTTGCACTGCTGATCCACTGTTAGTAATGCACGTTGTTGACAAGAGAGTTCCTAGAAAACAGTGGTACAGTAGCAAAAAAATAAACACATAAGTGCAACAATTATCTGTTTTGGTTACTAGAGCAATAACAACTGATTTTTATTAGCAGATGCTGCCTGCTCAGACACACTTGACTTATAGAGTGAACAACAGTTTAAAAACAACTTTGATGCACGTTGCAGATGTCACATGGGCAAGAATGACCCTAAGCTGACTTATGTCATCTGTTTAAAAACTCCATTCCTCTCACAGAACAGCAACATTCCTATCACAGAAAACAAGAATATCTAACACTAGTGAAAGTAATGGTATTAAAAGTCTTCATCTTAAAAATAAGTTTAATATAAAAACTAAATTACATTAAACATAGACAAGTTTGTGTCTACTATTACTTACCACACTATAGGGATGATTTTTTTTTCTAGAACAAATAAAAAATAATCTTAATACTTAGCGTGGGACTGAGCAACAAAATACTCTTACAAGAGCAGTCATGAAACTGCACAAATCTAGTGTTCCCAAAACAGACTTGCTGAAATCTGCAGAAGGCTGATGTAGTTTGTGTGGATTTTATGACACGTCTACAGGCATCCATGAGGATGCACATCTCTAGGTGTCATTTCTCCTAAGGCCTGTTCTTATGCCTTTGGACCACAGAGTTGTGATCTGATTTCAGATGCATAGTAGAATGTAAAACAAAAAGAGGTATTAGAGTAATAAAAAACAATGAAGAAAAAAACCCCAAGATATTTACCTGTAATAAATACTATGCAAAAGTTCCAAAATGCTCTACTAACAGCTTCTAATATCTTTGTGAAGGGGAAAAACAAAGCTCTGTACTTCTCTTAGTACTTTTGGAGTATGGGTGCAGTTACTTCATACAGGTAAACTGCTTCACTAAAAGACAGTACTGTACTGTCACCAGTAAAAAAACCCCAAAAATCCAAACAACAACAACAAAAAAAAAACACAAACAAAAAAACAAACTACAAAAAACAAAAAAACCACAAAAAAACCCACAAAAAAACACACACACACACAAAAAAAACCAAACACAAACAAAAAACCCAAAACCCACTAAAGAAAGAACCAGCCAAACAACCAAAAAAAATAACAAAAGAAATGTTCATAGTAAAGGAACCAGAGCTGACATTTTCTGCAGTGTGGCTCCAACTCCAAGGTGCAGCACCCAACTCAGTATACTTTAGTCAGTCATAGCTGTGAAATCATTCCAGCACCCCTTATATACTGCTCTGAGAGCAAAAACAGCACAAGAGATTTCTTCATACACCAGTCACTTCCTACACCAGTATGACATGAAGTAAACAAAGACATCTTGTTTAGCAGGCAAAGTGTGCATGAGGGTGGAACTGTCACAAACAGAAAACCTGTAAAGATCAATGTTGGTGTGTGTGTGTATGCTGGCACTAGTAACTAATGCTGACTAAAGTACATATTAGCTCCAAAGAGCTCTTCTGCAAATCTCTGATCAGGAGCATTTCTTGAGCTCACACCAGGAGGCTCTTTGGACCCCAGTGCCTTCATTATGAATCGTTTAATTCAAAGTCTTTATGTCCCAAAACATTCCAATAATTATTTCTAAAGCTGATGGACTCTGCTTTCTAAGCCCTACCTATTAAGAGGACAAGAAAGAAACTGCAGAAAAGCTTGCTTTCTTTCTTTATAAGAATATTCAAAACAAATTCAAATGTTTCCTCTAGTTTTAGCTGTAAAAAAAAGTCACTTATGCACATCTAAGCTAAAAGTGGAGGTTCATTCCATTGACAGCAAGCAAACACCCAGCTCCACAGTGAAGACCCACATCTAAGGTATCTAGAACAACCTTCCTGCCTAAAGGTGCCTCTGTGTCTGCAGAACAGAGGCTTAAGGAACAATCTTAGACTGACACCTGGATTTCAGATGACTGAAAGAAGGTAATACAAACCTCATCTTTTCAATGGGAAGCTTGGATGGAAACATTAAAGAAAATTTGAGAAAGAACATTGGAAACAATGGCCTGATGCGACTGGAACTCAGAAACTAGCCAGTATTACCACCTCAGAACAAGCTCTGGAGTTTCTCAGGACTTTCAGAAACTTAATGAAATGCATTCCAGGATCTCACCTGCCTTCTAGAAAGAGAAACAATAAGGGACACACCAGCAAGGCTTTACAAGATGGAATTCAGTAGGATAGGCACCAGTAACTAGGTTTCAGAGAAGGGAAAAAAAATCCCTTTTCCCTGAAGAAAATGATGAGAAATCCCACAATATCCCACAATTTTGGATGCCAGTATATGTAATACAGGGCCTTTAAACTGGACTTGACAGGCAAACAATAAAATTAAATGAACATTTAACAATCTTCATAAAAGCCTGTACAGCTCACAGGTCAGAAACATCACAGAAAAAGCCCAACCTAGAAAGACAGTATGTGGATTTCCATATTTAGTCATATGAAGGTCTTTTGCTTCTAACTAAAAATAAATTTTGCTTCACAATTGCATTTCCTGTGCATGACACCTAAATTACCTGACATCCGAACTATCAGATATTGAGACAAGCTGTAGCAACAACCAACTATGTGGAGGATGGTGCTCTGTTTCTCTGAGACAATGCCTCAGAAACACAAAATTCTTTAATGATCCCACTGAACAGGACCACTCCAGTGCTCAAGGGGAATGCATCAGGCATAAAAGAGCCAGCATGGGCTGGGGTTGTAAGGAGAAAACATGAATGACAGTTCAGGGGTCTTCAACTCACTTTTAAATGAATACAATGTCTGCTTTATTTGAATTTTTCAACAGTGTTTTTTCGTGCTACAATTATTCAAAAATAAAGATCAGTTTTTCTTATTTATCATTAGACAAGGGTCTTCTTCAGAGCAATGCCCTTAACCAGTCCCCAAAGCAAACTTAAACTGCCCATCTGAAATGGCACTATTGCTTCTAAATCTGTGCCTTGGACTTCCTAACAATAATTATGTTATTAAGATTAAAAGGAAAAATATAAAGAGTTTAGACCTAATCCAGATCAGTTTTAACGCTAAACATAACTTCACCTCAGCAAAGTTCCTGGGATACTGGGACACTTTGAATTTCTGCATGAGCTGGCACAAAGGAAACAGAAGACACATATCCTAAATCCCATGTTTTATCATCTTCTGAGCATGAACCAAACTTAAAGTAATAGAGATATAATCCCAAAGAAATTGTTTTCTCGTATGCAAGATGCATTGAAAAATCAACTCAGATTCCCCAGAAATAATTGAGTCTGTTATTGAGTTTGAACTCACATATACATAATTCTGAGAACAATGAAGCCTACTTTCTCATGGATTTATATCTCAGTTTGGGTCTCTCACACATATTCTCTATTGTCTAGTAAATACTAGTATAAATCTGCATCTCTCTGACATCCTCTGCCCTCTGTTGGGATGCCTGTTTTCAGTTTTTCAATTACCTTTGCAATTTCTACCGTTCTAGCAAATATGATTGCAATGCAGTGAAAGGCAGATACACAAAATTAGCATGTGATTTCATCTCTACAGGAAGTAAAAAATAAAGTTCTTCTTCCTTACCTGTTGGTACTCCTTTTCCTTTGCCTTTATTTTCTGCTCCAAAGACTGACGAGCACTCTCAGCATTTTGTCTTTGGCAATTCAGTTCTTCTGACAACCTTTTCACCTTTTGCTCCATCATTTGCATCTATAATAATTTATGTATCAATCACAAGGGTTAAAACTGAATGTGACATTTCATTTACATTTATAAGCATTTATGTTAAAAGATTTACTGCAGCTACTACAATTGTTCCAGCATTCATATAACCTACAGTATAACTTTATTCAGTACCATAAAAATTCTTAACAATCCAAAGTACTAAATTCATATTTGCTTATGTTTGTGATAATACATGTGTGTGTATATATATATACACACACACACACACACACAGAAAGAGAGCACAGATATATATAGTTAGGTCTGTATATGTATACACATATGAGTATACACACACAAAATCATAAAACATCTTTAGAAAAGCAGTGTCTTTGACAGCCTGCAGAAATGTCCTGTATCTAGCACAGGGAAGCAGTTGAGGCTTAAACCCTGAAGATATTCAAGGCATGGATTAACAAGGCTCCAGGCAACCTGATCTAGTTGAGGGTGTCCCTGCTTACTGCAGGGGGGTTGGACTAGATGACCTTTAGAGGTGCCTTCCAACCCAAATGATTCTATGACTCTGAAACATATTTTCAGTAGCTCAGGTTGCTACAGACTAAAGAATGACCACTAATTGCTAAACAGCTACACATTTAGACTGAAAATAACTTCGTATTCCACTGAATTTCAGAGTGATTCAGCACATTGATTTGGATAGGAAAGAAAGAGCATCTTCATCTAGCTTAAAAACAGAAGAGTGCTTTTCACAATTTAAAATAATTAAAAAATAAATTAGTAACCTATGATCTAGGATAATCTCCACATGAGGTATATTATCTTTTTATCCAATTCAGTGTATTATGGTAATATTATGCTACCTAAGAGAAAGAAGCAATGTCCACCCAACTCCCAAAACCTCATTTTTATTCCAAAACCAATCCGGTAATGTTTTTGTTTTTTTTTTTTTTTTAACTTTTTTCCCCAGAGTAGGAAGAATAGCAAAGTGTGAACAGGTCTGTTTCTTTTCCAACAATAAAAGCTGTTTAATAAATTAGTAAAACAATAGCCCCCCTATGTCATAAGAAAGAAACAGGTAGCAGTATTGGGATGTCTGGTTGTTTAGCACAGACTGCAGAGATTGTGAGCTCCTGTAAGATCAGATAGAAACTTGCCTGCAGAAGGGGTACATGGACCTCACAGAAGAGGTCCTGTCATCGAGGTCTGTGAATAGTAACAGTGACAGAGAAGTCTGCAAGGGGCCTGCCAAAATTAAATTCAGGCTGTGAGGCAAGAAACTAAAATCCAGAACCTCAATTTACTTCTACATCCAAAGTCTGAGGGGGAAGTTAGAGATCCAGTTTCAGTGTGAGAATTAAGAAACTGAACAGAAAGGAGAAATCTTCAGATAGCAGGACCACAGGAATCTTCTGGAAAAAGATGCTGCACTGCACCTTAAGGATGAACTGTAACTCAATTCAAATTGGGTCAGTCAATCCTACTCCTCTTCATTCTTCTCCAGGCATGTTCCTAGCTATATATCCTTGCCCCTTCCCTTGTGCTAGATTTAATGCACCTTTGATTTATCAAATGCTGTGAAAAAGCACTTTAGGGAGGCAATGCAACTTGATTAAACAGGAAAAAGAAAAACTTTTTACTTGTTATCTTCTGCAGTTTAAATTAAATTAATTTAAACACTGTCATTCTCCTCTTTGTGTGATTATGACCAAAAAACTGGACCATTTCATGTTGTTAGATGTATGTACTTAAATACAATCTAAATTCTTGACTAAGAAAATTGTACTAGCCTATGGTTTTTTTTAATATGAATCAAGACAGTTTAGGATTAAGTCATGAAATCACATTTAGTAATTACACAGGCTCTCAATCTTGCTTGACATTTTAAACTAGATTTTATTTTACACAAGTAAATTGCAATCCTAGGACTATTCCCTCACAACATCCTGTATTACAAGCAGATACTGATTTGCAGCCAAAGTTCAGAGTCTATTTAAGATCAGAACTTGCCACCAGATGTCATTGTTGCTCTATGCAACTTGATCAGAAAATACTTTTCAGAATGCCAACCGAGGATGAAAAAAATTGCTTCAGGTGGTATAAGAAACTTCCAGAAAAGAGGTGACTGCTTATGAGTATTGACAGTTTTACAGGTGATACATATCAAAGTAACATACACTTCTCAAAACTCGATCCTCAACAAATGCTCAAGAAACTTATCTGAAAAATTTTGTTCATACTAGAAGAGCTGAAAACTGACACATTAATATTGAGAATGAATTGTAAGAACAGTCAGAAGATGTGTGGTGCAACATCTTACCTGGGTAGTAGCTTGATCAAGTTGTGTTCTCATTTGAGTCAGTTTATCTCGAGTTTTATTCAGAGCTTTATCCTTCTCTGCTAACTCCAACTTCATTCTCTCCAGTTGCAATTCAGTCTCTTGATATTTATTCATATGGGATTTCTTCACTTTTTCTTGAGCTTGCAGTTGTTGTTCTAGGTCTTTAACAGTGGAATTTAACACTGATTTTTTTAAAAAAGAAAAGATTAAGGATACTTTGAAAAGTATTTCTTCCAAGTATTCAAATTTCAAAGTGTCTATGCACTCTAAAATATTCCATATCTTTGATAACAACCCAAATTCCTGACATAGGCAGACACCTGGTAAAATGTCCAGCAAGCAAAAACCAAAACTTTCATCTCTCTTCTACTACTATGTTAATGACTAAAACTGTCAAGACCAAAAGATAGCTGACTCTAAATCAATAATTTTCTCTTTGTAATACAAAAGAACACAGCAAAATGTGAGGTCACACAAAAACGCGGCAAAGGCAAATACAATTTGTTCCTCTGCTGTTTCGTTGTTAGTTGTTGTGTTGTGATTTTGTTGCTGTTTTTAAACACTGAAACATTTCCCTTGACACACCCTTTTTAGAGTTTCTTTGTTTATAAAAGGAAAGATATCAATTATAAACATTTCTTTGGGGCAGCTGCAAATCTCTGCTTCAGAGGCTTTCAGCTGCTGGGCATCTCTAAATACAGTATTTTATGTTTTAATCTTTTCCCTGTCCCAAAGCAGCATACATATAAAACGAAGCCAAGTGACCTTGTTATCATATACACCAGTAAGAATTTACCTTCCAAAATCACTACAGGAAGTGTTATCCAGAATTACTATTGTCTGGTAATTCTTTCTATTGAAAAAACCCCCTGTCTTCCTCATGATTAATTTATAAGGCTTCAAAGCAGAAAATGCCACCTAGATTAAAATTTTACATGTAGGTATTTGAGTGAACAGTTTGGAGAGTACAGGAACTTCCAAAACAGTCCTACAAGAATAAGTGGAAAAGCTGGTCAGAACAGTAGGCTTCAGTAACTGTTCACCAGATCCTCAATAAATCATTTGCTTTCTTCTGGTATATTTCAGACATCAGGAATAAGTATTTCTTCGTGTCAATATGCACAATACAAGATCATATTTTATTTTTTCACTGTACTTTTTTATATTGTACTCATACTTCATTCTGTGCTTCCATTATCAATCCAATCAGTTATACACTAAGCATGTTCAGTCAATGAATTTTTAACACAGGTATTGCTCTGTCATAAATTTCAAGTCATACAAAATTAAGGAAGAAGTATAATTGAATTTAACAGTGAGATATAATAAAATCTTGAAGTTTTTTAAAATCTGTTTTAAAGCAGTTGTTCAATGAGCAATAGCATTATTGGAGAAGGCCATTTTCCTTTGATATGATGTCCTGGACTCACCTAAAAAACCCAAATCCTTCCCTTTTAAATCTCACACTCAGATACCACAGCCTGTGGACAATTTCTTTGTAAGTGCTGATCATTGCAAATACATACACCAACAGACACCTGGGCAAGCTACCCAAAGCAACAAATGGTATCTTTCTCTTTTCCTTGCTTAAGCACTAATTTCAATACCTCTCTTTTCCCCACACCCCAGTTTTCACAAAGCCATCTAGAAGACTGACTCTGGGTTTTAAAGAAATATACCATATACCTTGGTTCTGTGCTCTCAGCTGCATCACATGGGAAGAATTACAATTTTCATCAAAGCTCTTGTTGAACTCATTTTTCTCTGATACTCTCCTAGAATTTGATTCTTTTTCCCATGGTAAAGAGGATGTTGTAGAACTTCCCCTTGCAGGTGTTTCTTGGTTTCTAGATGGTGTCTTTTCTTGTTGCCATGAAAACACAGAGGAAGAAGACTGATGCCAAGCAATCTCCCTGTAACTCAAAGAGCTTCGAGGCTGGGGCTGATTTATTTTCTGTACCCAAGAAAAAAATGATCTATCTTTACACAGCTCCATATCCAACATATAACAAAATAATTATTTATTAATAAGTTTCACATTTTAGAACTTAACATCATCCACCAGTGCAAAAATTCATATAATTATTTTTAATAACACGTAAATAACTTTAACGCAGGTATAAAAAGAATAGCTGATACTCATAAACACATCAAAAAGTAGTTAGTGCTGTCTTTCTTTGTAAGTAATAAACCCAGATTTTTCTCCTTTTCAAGAGGGGTTCCATCCTACCTCCTACATTTTTCAAAGTAAAAGCCTATATTTTTACTTGCCAACACTCACACAAGTAAGCTGCAAGAAATATAGAAGTCTGGACTAATATATCTGATATCTGACCCACATTTGGTTCTTCTGGACAAACACAGATGAGAAAAGACCTATACACACAGAGTACCACAAAGTTGCAATAATGAAAAATACCAGGCACCAGCTTTCAGTTTCTTCCTTCAGAAAAATTAAAGTGAGACAAAATACTAGGGATTTTTTTTTTCTTTTTAAGTAGAAAAACCTTCAAACACTAAAGCTTCTATTGTATTTTAAACTGGATTTTCAAATGCCTCTCATTTGAATTTTTATTATTTTAATAGTAAAGCCCTCAACCAGGTAATACCCAGTCAGACTTCTCAGTTCAATCAGAGAATATGCTGCTGTGTAGGAATAGTTGTGCTATAGACCAGAAACTATATAGTCCAGAACACTGTAGCTAATTCTGCAATTTGTTCATAGATAAAGAGCATAAAAACCTAACCATGCATGCACGATATAACAATTTAAATTTACAGAATTTCTAAAACAAATGTTTGAATCCAGGAAATTAAGGGTAATTAATGCTTATTTTTACTAAAATACTTTACATGTATTTTCTCTGTTGGATTAATTTGTATTTTAGACTTTTTGCAATACTCTGTGACAAAGAGTTCTGCCATAGTCTGAGGTGTAGTACAGTACAATAAAATAGGTTTTGTTCTGAGCCTGCAGAACTGGTACTGTAATGATGCCTTAGGAAAAAAAGGAACACAACCATTCCCTGTTTCCTCTCATGATCCTCATCCTCACTCATCTTTGTACCATCCACTTCTACCATATCTGTTTGGAGATGAAACGAACAGAAATAGCTAGGAACACTCCAGATATCAGGATCATTTGGATATATATGGATGAAGAATATCTTCTCATTAATTCTGAATTCTTTTCATAAAAAATTATTTTCATCTTTGCTGAACACAACATTGAAGTTTTCAGAGAACTAGCCATAATAATTACTGAATTTCTTCCTAGAATAATTTAATTAAATTTGGAGGCTGAATGTACCAGGTTCAGATTGTTCAGATTGTTTTCCAGATGCAGTGCCTTTTTTTTTTTTTTTTAAACACTGAATTTTACTTACCATGTTAATTATTGCAATTATTTAGTATTACACAATACTGTGTTGTCTTCAGCTGTATTATTGAACTCCTTTTCAGATCATCAATGAATATGCTGAATAGCAAAGTTCTCTTTACCAGTCCTTTTCAGGTACCACAGCCATAAAAAATGACCTTTTGTTCCTAGCCCTCAATTTTGACCTTTAAACTCACAAGAATAACTCCCCCTAAACAAAATCATTTCAGTTTTTTCAGAGTTTTGTGGATATCCAACAATATTATACTGAGTTGCACAATTCACACATTGTCTGATTTATTAAAAAAAAAAAAAAAAACCAACAAACTCTGAATATATGTGAGACATGATTTCTCTTTATAGATAAGTGGTTGATGTTTTCTCCATGCACCATGCCCACATAAGCACCAATAAACACCCTGGTTTAAGTTCTAAAAATTTGCCAAGTATGAAATGTTGGCTTGAGCAAACTACATTTCTAGGAATTATGACTGTAAGCTTTTTTTTCTTTTTAAATGGCATCATTCTTGTCATCTTCCAGTGTCAAAAGAAGAATGAAACAAGCTGCACATGACAATGATTCAGCAGTCCCACACTACAATGCCTATAAATTCATGGGTAAATAACATCTACATCTGGTAATTTTTTTTATTATTGTTCATTTTATCAATCTAATTTAAGATTACTTCTGACTTTTCAATTTGAGGCTGTGCCACAGATTTAACCCTAATAAAAAACGGTTCTGATACAGAAAACTTTTTAAGCCATTAGACAGTAAACATCAAATAAAAAATGATTTGAGCTTTTCTCCAATGGCCTTTTTTTCCTTGAGGTCTTTCACATGTGAGTCATCTATTGACCTCAGTGATTTCCTAATACAGTTCCTATTACTTAGATGTTTGAAAAATTGACTAGATTTTTATTTGCTAGGTGAGTTATTTCTCATAATCTTTTCAAGGATATTTTATTTTCATATTTAACTTGGCAAAAGTGATCCTGTTTTCTCTTGTCCTTGCTTGCATGGGACTTCCAGTGCTTGAAGGATGTGTTCTCATTTTTAATGTCCTTCTTTCCTTTGCTATTCAATTATGATGGCTTTTCTGGAAATTCCAAGATTAATTCTGAATGACAGCACAAACAGATTAATTCTGTCTTTGAAAAAAAATATATTCTTTAAGTGATACAGAATATTTCACTAGTTTTCTACTCCATTTTCCAAGTTCAGTCAGTAGTTACTTTCTCAGATACACCATATGCCATTCTTAAGAAATACTTACCTTAACTTGGATAGCTCTCAGCTCTGACTCTAGCTTTTTTCTTTCTTGTACTTCTTTCTTGTATTTTTCTTCTAATTCTTCAAACTTAGCATCTACAGAGACATGATGAATACTTTTTCATAATTCAACTTAGCACATGGGTCTTTTCTACCCCTTTGCTATTAAAGGAATGATAAATATGAACCACTATCAGAAGTGTCATATCATGATGAAGAAACAACCATAACTACAACATATTCAGTAGTAATTTATGACCTCAAAAGTATGCAGGGATATCTGGAACATTATATTAGAATGAAAAAACAGCTATTATAAGTAAAGATCATAAACCAGGATTTTAATTTTCTAATCTCTCCCTCTAAAAAAATGTGTGCATATGTAATAAATATGTTTAAAATATAAAGATGTGTGATGTAGATGTTACAATATATATTTACATGTATATGCAGATTATATGCTTTGGAGTTTTTTTTAAGTATTCTCTCCAGCAACCCAGAGAAGACAGAGTATATTCCTCAAGTTCCTTTCAAATGCAATAGGACTGGACAAAGAATTTATTTATAATTATTCTGCTGAAATTTTAAGAAATGTGTACAACTCCAGAAAACTCTAGAACCAGCATTTTAAGGAACATTTGAGGGAAGGGATTATTCCATTCTTCACTGCACCATGGGTACTTCATCTACTATGTATGTGCAGTTTTGAGGGTCTCAAGGACATCAAACCATTAGAGTATGTCCAGACAGGGGTGACCAAGATGCTGAAAGGAGTGGCCCAGGTCACATGGTTTGTTCATCCTGGAGAAGAGAAAGCTGTGTGTGGAATAACCTTATCACAGCCTACAATTTCCTTAAGGAGAGAAGCAGGGGGGAAGGTGCTGACCTCTTCTCTCTGGTGAACAGTGATAGGACACAAAAAATGGGATGAATCTGTGTCAGGGGAACATCAGGATGAGGTTATTCACCGAGAGGGTGGTTGATCACTAGAACAGATTCCTTGGGAAAGTGGTCATGGCACCAACTCTGTCAGAGTTCAAGGAACATCTGGATGAGTGTCACAGTGTTATGACAGTTTTAGGTAATCCTGCAAGGAGCAGGGAGTTGGACTCAATGATACTTATGGGTCCAAACAACTGCAGTTAGGGAAACTTAATTAAATATTTAATTCAAAGATTTAAAAATCTATTTGATGCCAATAATTTGAAGAGAGAAGTGATGCTTTGAAGTGGATACACTGCATAAATTGTGCAGATTATCATGCACAGAACAGTGTAAATAATAAAAAATTATTAACAGTAACACGACTGTTGACTGAACTTTGGTTAAAGTACGTGTGGTACCTGAAAGAAAAAAATTTGCTCTTCTCCACATGAAGAGGAATTCTGATACTAGGAGCATGCATTAAAAAGGTTGCTGCAGTCTGATGATGGATATTCCTATTACTGTTCCATGTCCATCAACATAGTGCTGAAAAGGTGTAATATTTGCAGCAAGGGTCCAACCTGCACTAATAATTTTCAAACTTGGAAGCTATGGTGTTATGATCTAGACACTCTCATAATAAGCTATATAATATGGACTAGGCAACTCAGTACACATGTAATGTTTGAAATATTCCTCTGCCTTCCAAGAAAACTGACATTTACATATCTGTGCTAAATGAAGAAAAATTCATTTACCATTCTGACTCTGAATTGGTGTTAAAGGAGCAGTAAAACTTTTCTGTGGAGTGCCACTGAATGATAAGTCTCCTGTAATTGATGTTTGCTGACTCCTCTCAAGCTCACATTTGTATCTGTTCAGGAAAGAGGCAGCAGTAGAAATTAGTAATGGAAATTCAAAGGTTAATTATCTAAGAGCCTGAAATACCCGAATAAATTATATTAGTCTAAGAATTTAGATTAAAGATCAAGATGCATCCACTAAAACCTTTTATGTGCTAACACAGAAAGATAAAAAGTATATTTTATTTCGTTTCAATATATTCAATCAATTACACAAGAGTCAATGGTAAAAAACAAAGTCCAAGTAGATGAAAATTAGTTAGAACTCTGAAGTTCTTGTCCAGCTAAACACACCCAAGTCACTGTAAACACTGACAATATAAAACTCTCACTCTTCAGTCAGCATCTTTATAGTGGGAAGCATACTAGTTTTATTCTGTGTTCTGATACTGCACATTTTGAGAACCCTGTGCATATTGCAAGAAAATGGAAGGGAATACCCTCCACCTGACATTGTATTTTTGTGTGTACCATTTACATTGATACCTAAAACACCACAGCAGGCAACCTATTCCAGTAACTTTTGTGAGCATATGGAGTTACAAGCTCATCCAATGAAACCCGATAACTAGTCTGTAGGTTACACAGCAACTTTTGTCCTGCCCAGAAAGCACAGATTGATAATACCATGATTCCAGGCTGTAGCCCGTCACATCAGTGACTCTGCAACTTCCTTTTCCATGTCCCCTCCCTTTTACAGCACAAGAATTCCTCAGGGGATTGTCAGTTGCTGTGAAGTGGTGAAAAGTTATCAGCATAAACCAAAATGGAGCCAAATGCAAAACCAAAACTGCTTGCCAAGATCAACCTATGTGTAGTAACTGACCCTTTTTGTAGCAGACAGTTATGCTAAGTAGTACAATGGGAAGGAGAGAATATAGTAAACAAGACTTAAATTTGGGAGTGGATAAATGGAACATATATCCTCAGCCTTCAGCCCCTCTAGCTCAACACTGGACAGCAGATACAGCAACCATGAGTGAAGTTCTACCAACCCTGTTGCTTGTCAATAAATTAATCTTTGACAGTATCAGAAAGTCCTTACACAAAGCTGGTACTTCTATACGCAATAATTTTGTTTTGGTTGACCTTTAAAATCTTCTCACAGCAGCCAAGTACTTCAGCTATCTTTAGTTTTCCCTGAGAGGAGGGGGAAAAGGGAAAAAAAACAGGAAGACTGACACAGTTTTCTCTTTATTTGTTGCTGCTAGCATATGTATGAGGCACACAATCCAAAAGCTCAAGTTTGTTGCATAGGCAGGATACTCAGCTTCATTGATGCACACAAAGTTTCAGAAATACTTTTATTTCAGAGTGGAGGGTGCATCTAGCATGAGAGCACATTCAACAGATGACAACATCTAGATTTTAGATGTGTTTGCATTATAGAAGATTTCATTCCACCTCTATAGGCAGTACATACACAGTCTCAGTTGTAATAATTGAGGTTTTTGAATTAGGCACCTCTTTATCAAAACTGATAGATTCAGTTACACCACCATTGATTTGAGCAGCTTCCTCTTCAACTCCAAGATATTCAAGCCTCCTTCCAGCTGTCATATGTTACTGGTAGACTAAATAATCTACATTTTCCTTGCAACTTCAAGCTTTTTGCAAGTTTTTTCGCCAAATGACTCAGTTGTGCTAGATATTGCTGTTTACTTAAAAGAAAAAAGTCATAGAACAAAGGGCTCTCCTTTCACATGACACTGCAGAATTACCCCAGATTAAATAGGAACTATTGGTACAACTGCTTCAAGAAGCCCAAAAAATTATGTAGAAGTCCATATCTGTATGCACATATGTAAAAACAAGCCAATATTTGAAATGTTCATTACAAAATCTGAATGAAGTATGAGATGAAGAGAATCTAGAAGACCAGAAAGGACACATTAAATAAGCTAAACATGAGAAAATAGTATAGGTCAGAGACATGCAGCAAGTTCTCACCTTTTCAGTTCTTGTTCTAGTCTTTCAATGTCTTTCTTGCTGGAATTCAGCTGCCCTGACTGAATGTTGACTTGAGATTCTTTCACTTGAAGGTCATGTGATATTTTCTGCTTTGCTTTCTCAAGATTATCACATAATTCCATCAAGCTCTGGTTCTCTCTTTTTAGGGTTGCAGCTTCATTTTTTTCATTTTCAACCTAGTTGGAAAACAGAATATTTTAAAAATGTTTGAAGTCCTCTTTATACTTCTGTGCAATTATCATCTTAATAACACCAAGTTTACATATGGTTCTTTTCCTCCTAACATGTCAAAATACTGACAGAAACAAAAAACTCAGATATACATATTAAATATTCTTGAACAAAACCACATTTTCTTCAACTCAGTCACATTAATATTTATTTATAGACTAGAAAAATGCTCAAAATTTCATCAACTCTCAAATAGTAATAATCCACACCAGTCACATTCTTCACTGACCATCTCACTTCTCTTTCCAGCCTATCAGCTCCAGCAATCAGAATACCTTGTCTCACTAAACAGAGAATGCACAATGATGACCAAAAATTATGACTTCAAATTACAAAATAGAGCCTGACAGTAGAAATATCCTTCTCCTCATCACCAGCTTCTGAGTGCCAGACTATATCTTTGCCAACTGTTATTCTTTTAACTGAGAAGTATTGAGTATTAGCTTATTCATCTGAAAATTCTAAAACACAACTATTGAAACACACCCTTTCTTTTTGTTTAGGGAATCACAGCAGTACCTCTGAATAGTTGAGAGAAGTACCTAGAAACTCACAGGAAGAAACTCCAGAAAACTACTAGGCTTAAGTTTTTCTAGAAAACTGTAACAGCCTAAAGAGAATAAAAAGCAACCTTTGCAAACTCTCCGAGCTGTATTCAAATGTTAGAACAAAACTTAACTAAACAAGTCACTTCTGATCTGAAACATGGCAGGATCATGACCAAGAGGGTCTCTCGTTTCCTGGTTGACAAGGTAGAGCAAGGTAAAATTACAGCCCTAAGAAAAAAAACAAAAAAACAACAAAAAACACCAAAACAAAACAAACAAAACAACAACAACAACAACAAAAAAAAACAAACAACCACAAAAAAACCCACAAAAAAACAACACCAAAACACAAGCAAAGCTCAAATCCCAAAATGCAGAATGCAATCTTAGCAGGAAGAAATTTGAGATCTCCATAGACTAAGTAAAAGATGGAACAAAGAGACATATGCAGGCAAGGTGAAACACTAAGGGGGCGTCAACTGAGCAAATCTGTTTTATGTAATAGTCATTATGAAGATTTTTAACAGCCATGAAAATAAAGTAATTTTTTTTTCCTATTCACAAAGGGAAGCCTGGAGAAAAGCCTCCAAAAAATCATAAACGCCTCAGGATGGACAATCACAATGGAGACTGAGAAGAGGTACAAATTCTCTTAACACCTACGGAGAGCTGAAGAGAAGGGAGAATATAATGAGAATGAAATCTGATGAAGATGAGCACTTCATACTTCTGCGCTATCTTTCCAGCCAGTTAGTTGGAAGAAATAAAACACTAACTCAACCCCTCACAAAAAAAGAGACAACAAATCTCTATGATTGCATTT
>JAAWXA010000022.1:8999569-9165590 GCA_038090715.1 Florisuga fusca
CACTAGAACAGATTCCTTGGGAAAGTGGTCATGGCACCAACTCTGTCAGAGTTCAAGGAACATCTGGATGAGTGTCACAGTGTTATGACAGTTTTAGGTAATCCTGCAAGGAGCAGGGAGTTGGACTCAATGATACTTACGGGTCCAAACAACTGCAGTTAAGGAAACTTAATTAAATATTTAATTCAAAGATTTGAAAATCTATTTGAGGCCAATAATTTGAAGAGAGAAGTGATGCTTTGAAGTGGATACACTGCATAAATTGTGCAGATTATCACGCACAGAACAGTGTAAATAATAAAAAAAAAATATTATTAACAGTAACATGACTGTTGACTGAACTTTGGTTAAAGTACGTGTGGTACCTGAGGGAAAAAAATTTGCTCTTCTCCACATGAAGAGGAATTCTGATACAAGGAGCATGCATTAAAAAGGTTGCTGCAGTCTGATGATGGATATTCCTATTACTGTTCCATGTCCATCAACATAGTGCTGAAAAGGTGTAAAATTTGCAGCCAGGGTCCAACCTGCACTAATAATTTTCAGACTGGGAAGCTATGGTGTTATGATCTAGACACTCTCATAATAAGCTATATAATATGGACTAGGCAACACAGTACACATGTAAAGTTTGAAATATTCCTCTGCCTTCCAAGAAAACTGACATTTACATATCTGTGCTAAATGAAGAAAAATTCATTTACCATTCTGACTTTGAATTGGTGTTAAAGGAGCAGTAAAACTTTTCTGTGGAGTGCCACTGAATGATAAGTCTCCTGTAATTGATGTTTGCTGACTCCTCTCAAGCTCACATTTGTATCTGTTCAGGAAAGAGGCAGCAGTAGAAATTAGTAATGGAAATTCAAAGGTTAATTATCTAAGAGCCTGAAATACCCGAATAAATTATATTAGTCTAAGAATTTAGATTAAAGATCAAGATGCATCCACTAAAACCTTTTATGTGCTAACACAGAAAGATAAAAAGTATATTTTATTTCGTTTCAATATATTCAATCAATTACACAAGAGTCAATGGTAAAAAACAAAGTCCAAGTAGATGAAAATTAGTTAGAACTCTGAAGTTCTTGTCCAGCTAAACACACCCAAGTCACTGTAAACACTGACAATATAAAACTCTCACTCTTCAGTCAGCATCTTTATAGTGGGAAGCATACTAGTTTTATTCTGTGTTCTGATACTGCACATTTTGAGAACCCTGTGCATATTGCACGAAAATGGACGGGAATACCCTCCACCTGACATTGTATTTTTGTGTGTACCATTTACATTGATACCTAAAACACCACAGCAGGCAACCCATTCCAGTGACTTTTGTGAGCATATGGAGTTACAAGCTCATCCAATGAAACCCGATAACTAGTCTGTAGGTTATACAGCAACTTTTGTCCTGCCCAGAAAGCACAGATTGATAATACCATGATTCCAGGCTGTAGCCCGTCACATCAGTGACTCTGCAACTTCCTTTTCCATGTCCCCTCCCTTTTACAGCACAAGAATTCCTCAGGGGATTGTCAGTTGCTGTGAAGTGGTGAAAAGTTATCAGCATAAACCAAAATGGAGCCAAATACAAAACCAAAACTGCTTGTCAAGATCAACCTATGTGTAGTAACTGACCCTTTTTGTAGCAGACAGTTATGCTAAGTAGTACAATGGGAAGGAGAGAATATAGTAAACAAGACTTAAATTTGGGAGTGGGTAAATGGAACATATATCCTCAGCCTTCAGCCCCTTTAGCTCAACACTGGACAGCAGATACAGCAAACGAGTGAAGTTCTACCAACCCTGTTGCTTGTCAATAAATTAATCTTTGACAGTCTCAGAAAGTCCTTACACAAAGCTGGTACTTCTATATGCAATAATTTTGTTTTGGTCGACCTTTAAAANTCAAAATACTGACAGAAACAAAGAACTCAGATATACATATTGTTTAAATATTCTTGAACAAACCCACATTTTCTTCAACTCAGTCACATTAATACTTATTTATTGACTAGAAAAATGCTCAAAATTTCATCAACTCTCAAATAGTAATAATCCACACCAGTCACATTCTTCACTGACCATCTCACTTCTCTTTCCAGCCTATCAGCTCCAGCAATCAGAATACCTTGTCTCACTAAACAGAGAATGCACAATGATTACCAAAAATTATGACTTCAAATTACAAAATAGAGCCTGACAGTAGAAATATCCTTCTCCTCATCACCAGCTTCTGAGTGCCAGACTACATCTTTGCCCACTGTTATTCTTTTAACTGAGAAGTATTGAGTATTAGCTTATTCATCTGAAAATTCTAAAACACAACTATTGAAACACACCCTTTCTTTTTGTTTAGGGAATCACAGCAGTACCTCTGAATAGTTGAGAGAAGTACCTAGAAACTCACAGGAAGAAACTCCAGAAAACTACTAGGCTTAAGTTTTTCTAGAAAACTGTAACAGCCTAAAGAGAATAAAAAGCAACCTTTGCAAACTCTCCGAGCTGTATTCAAATGTTAGAACAAAACTTAACTAAACAAGTCACTTCTGATCTGAAACATGGCAGGATCATGACCAAGAGGGTCTCTCGTTTCCTGGTTGACAAGGTAGAGCAAGGTAAAATTACAGCCCTAAGAAAAAAAACAAAAAACAAACAAAAAACACCAAAACAAAACAAACAAAACAACAACAACAACAACAAAAAAAAACAAACAACCACAAAAAAACCCACAAAAAAACAACACCAAAACACAAGCAAAGCTCAAATCCCAAAATGCAGAATGCAATCTTAGCAGGAAGAAATTTGAGATCTCCATAGACTAAGTAAAAGATGGAACAAAGAGACATATGCAGGCAAGGTGAAACACTAAGGGGGCGTCAACTGAGCAAATCTGTTTTATGTAATAGTCATTATGAAGATTTTTAACAGCCATGAAAATAAAGTAATTTTTTTTTCCTATTCACAAAGGGAAGCCTGGAGAAAAGCCTCCAAAAAATCATAAACGCCTCAGGATGGACAATCACAATGGAGACTGAGAAGAGGTACAAATTCTCTTAACACCTACGGAGAGCTGAAGAGAAGGGAGAATATAATGAGAATGAAATCTGATGAGCAGTTTATACTTCTGCGCTATCTTTCCAGCCAGTTAGTTGGAAGAAATAAAACACTAACTCAACCCCCCACAAAAAAAAAGAGACAACAAATCTCTATGATTACATTTGTCAGGGAGAATGGCATTTTAGTGAAATGACTACAACGTTACCTTCTGTTTCTGTTTTTGCAAAGCTGCCTCCAAAGACTCTAACTGGAATTGTCTTTGCTGGCAGCTTTGCAAAGCCTATCTAGTTGAGTTTCCAGCTCATGAATCTTCTGCAGGACTCTGGGAGAGAGACCTTCTTTCCATTCCTCCATGGCCCAGCTCATATTGATGGGATTTTTAACACAAAACGAGTAGTATTATGCCTGAAACACGAAGACAACTGTAATTAGACCTTGAGAGAGGTTAAATAAGCCACACTTTTAAGTAAATTCCATGTTTAAGCTTAGCAGTGATTACAATACAGGATTCCACACCCTTGAGGTGGAGGCTTTCAATATTCAGTCTTGTTTTGATGCATTCCTCTACAGTTAAGATGAAACTTTCAACCCTCCCCTTAATCAGTCTCCTAATAAAAACAGGAATTATCTTCTTACAATCAAGCTTGACTGCTGTGCTCCAGAAAGTTCCCCTCAGCATCTTATTCTGATGTCCATTTATATGTAACATAATGACTCGAAAGACAAGGGCATACTATCTCGGGACACCAGCACAGACCAGAGATAATTTTTTAAAGAAAAAATGACCTGAAACTAGAAAAATTAAGCTGAAAAAATTAAGCTGAAACTAGAGATCAAAGTCAGGTGCACTGAGCCCCCCCAGGACTAGGGGGGATGGGGGGGNGAGAAGAAAAAGAAGAAGAAAGAAAATTAAAAGAAGAAAAGAAGTAAAAGAAGAAAAAGAAAGAAAGAAAAAGAAAACAAAGGAAAAAGAACAAGGAAAAGAAAAAGAACAAGAAGAAAAAGGCAGAGAAAAAGAAAAAAGAAAGAAAAGAAAAAGAAGAAGAAGAAAAAACAAGAAAGAAGAAAAAAGGAGGGAGAGGAGAGGAGAGGAGAGGAGAGGAGAGGAGAGGAGAGAAGGAAGAAGGAAAGAGAAAGGGGAGAGGAAGAGGAGGAGGAGAGGAGAGTTTATTACTCAGTTCTGCCCAAACTGCACCTGGGGTTGAGGTGTGGTTGTTATTTTGAGGGCTGGTGGGCAGATCAGTCCAATATTGCGCATTTTCTACCCTAAAATGGAATGGATGTTAAAGCTCTTCTGAACTTCCCCTGAGTACCCGTGAACGGTTTCCGAAGCGTTCCCCTGGTGCTCCCTTCTTGACCTCCCTCCTACCAGCGGGGGTCGGGTTTGAAACAAAACGCTGTTTTCCAGCAGAATCTGGGAATTAGTGACCTGATTATTATTCCACCTAATTAAATATCTTGCCTTTCCTGGTCGTTCTGAGAATGTTTACTCAAGCGCTGTTCTTCAAATAATATTTAGGAAACTGAGTTAAACAAATCTAGCTTGGTAGGTTAAACATTTTGCCAATCAGCTCCCAGGAGCTCTAGTTGTAAATAAATACACTGCAACAAACTCACTAGCACATTGTTACAAAATGTCCAAAGTAGACCCAGAACAAAAAAAAAAAAAAAACAGGCCATTGAATTGATGGAACTGATCCATCATAAATACCCCTTAACAAATGACAAAACAAAACAAAACAAAATCACACCAAACAAACAAAAAAACTTCTCACAACAAGCTAGGAAATTCTGTGATTAACTTCATGCACCTTTAGAAATTATTGTGCAGGCATTACCAAGGGGACAGCGCTGAATAGCAGAAAAGCAGGATCCAGTGGAAGAGTGGGAAACCCACATCATAGTTCTGGCAAATAATTCCTGAAACCTGAGGACTACTCTGAACTGAAGAATATCCTCAACTTGGTGGAAAATGGGCAGAAATTCTCTAAGAAGTACATACTGCTTATATGTTGTGTTCAATAAGTGTTTCTCATTTGTACTGTACACGAATACTTTCATATTTGGCATCCTTTACTTGATTATTGCAGAAATTAACTGATTATCATGAAAATTCTAAGGACTCATGAAGAGTACAGAAACTTCCTTTTGTACAGCAGCTTCACAAGTATTAAATATCTTGGCTATCAGAAGTGAATATAGGATATAAAAATAATAAGTGTAAGATTAAAGTACAAGATACAGGAATAAGGCCAAATACTATGAACAAATAATAACAAGCTAAAAATGGTGTTAATATCAACCATCAGTTTGCCTAACAGTTGAAATTACTACTCTATTACTGGCTAGAATTCTTGAGGTCTTTCTAAGAGGCTCTCAAAATTCTCAGATTTGGAGCACTCCATGATTTTGAGCAGCGAAAACCACTTTAACTTTGTGAAGTGGCTTTCCTCTGCCCTTGACATTCCATTCAGTTCTTACCAAAAGTTTAAAATCACCATTTACGTTTTCTCACCTGCATTCCTTACTACAAATTTTGGTAAAGGGCCAGAACAGTAAGTAGAATACAAAACCCACTAAAGCTTGGATTCATTCATATTACTACAGTTAATGTCAGAGCACATGCTGGAACAATTCCGGATGGGAAAAATGGGAAAAAAACTTCTGATAAGAAAGTTCCACCCTGCTTGGACACTACAAGGAACAGAAAGCAGAGCTTTTCCTTCATATTCTTCTTTGCCAGACTTGAAATCCATCAGATAAATCCTACTTCATGTGTCTAGATGTACACACTCATGCACACACCTCAAAAAGTGCTTGAAGAGCTGGAGCAATCCCATTCACCGAGAGAAAGAGAAATGGGTCTGGCAGAGTGTCTGGCCTGGTTCTAGCTTTGCAGCTTTCCAGTTGAGGCACTTAGGGAGAAGCTCTGCCAGGCTGGGAGTGAAAAGCAAGCTCTTAAGACAGGTTGAAGTGACCTGCACGATCTTTTTTTTACTTCATTTTCAAAATCCGAGAGCACAGCATATCACAAAGTACAAACTGTGACTTTGTTCCCAAATGAAACCTGGAGTGTCTCTAGTTAGCATCCAGGTTATCTATTTAGTACTTAGAGTATTTCTTCCCTACTAAGGGAAACTGCTACCAAAGTGCTCGTGTTGACAGCTGTGCATGAATGTGTTAGTGGATACACCACGGATGTTCACATTGTGTGGTACAGCCTATTAAACACCAGTGGCCATGTCCCAACCCCTGGCATTCTGTGATCCTGTGAAAAGGTGAACGAGGTTACCTGGCTTGTCTCGGGTGATATAGTGAATCCCATACTCTAGGGTGATACAGTGAATCCCATACAAGTGCTGCACAGGAACCCCTGGGTGCTGTTCCGTGGGAGTTTAAATCACCTCAAGGTAGTGTTGCCACATTCCCACCCTCCCTTCTATCCCCCACCTGCATGCTGCCAAAGCTCCCTCATGACAAGTTTTGGTGCTGCTCTGAACTGCCAGGTGAGAATAGGCAAAGATGCTCCTGGTAACATCAGCTTGGGTCTCTGAACTGCTGCACTGTCGGGTCAGATAAATGCCTGAACCAGCTCAACAGATGGAAAGGGGATCTGCAGGAGAAAGTGGACACAGCTGTGACAGCACCAGCTTAGATCAGTTAAAACAAGGTCTAATCCCTGACACCTACCTGTCATAAATGATAGGAAGAAACCTTCCCACAGTAAAGGCAGCCTCGTGTTTTATAACTTGTGTGTTTTACAAGGACAAAACTATCTTACAGCTCCTGCTTTCATTTTAGGTGTCTCTTACATATTAAGTGCAATTATTCTGAATAATTTTCATTGAAGAAAAATATTGTCACATTTGCATACAGTATAGCATTATTGCAAGATTTAATAACCTGCAAACTTCTGCAAAACTGTTAACCTCTGAGTTACAAAACTGCTGAGCAGTTACACAGATTGACTCATTACCACAAACAATACTAAAACTATTGAACAATAACAATATAAAAATTTAACAATATAAAGTGTTGAAAACAAGTTGTACAACACTGTTAGTATATTGGAAGGGTGAAGAAAGAGAGCAAACATATAAAAAATGTTATTGAAGTTTGTACATACTGTCTTTACCTGAAGAAGGGTGAATGGTTTGCAGCTATGGCAGTAGTTACAGCAGTGAAAAGTTATGTATTTCCTTCCTGTTATAACATTATTTTTAAACACTGTGAATACAGCCATTAACATAGTGCTTGAAGAACTAATGTGCAGTGAAGAAAATTATAAATAACTCCAATAATTGCATTATGATATGACACATCAAGTCCATACTCTCTAGGGCTTCAAATTACCAGTTACTGAACTGTAAATAAGACTGAAACTGTTGGTTTGGGTTTTTTTCCTTAGTGGTAATTTTTTTCTCTTTATAGTTCTGCTGCCAGCAACAAATGGCAATACCAAGCAAATCTTTCACACTACAGATGTTTACACACACAAAAATATATATATATATTAAAAAATTAATGATACTATCAAATACTGCTGTATCCTATGGGCAAGGAGTTATCAGGTTTCAGGGGGCATTTGGTAAGATGGGAACCTATTTCCTTTATGGCCTATTTCTCTCTGACTTTCATGTGTCCATAGCTTGTACTTCCACTGGCCCCCAGTTTTGTTAGAATTGTACTCTAAGCCATACACAGGTACCTCTACTTTGAGTATCATCCTGTCCAAAAGAGAAAAGTGACTAAGACATAAGCAACCTACATATAAACAAAAAGGCATACACCTTTCATAGCCATATTTTCCTCTTTCCATCTTTATCACTACCTTTTTTTAAAATGGAGCACGTAGAAAATGCCCACTGGTCAGTTACGTTACTTTTATTCTTAGGGCTCTCTAGATATGTTTTTTCCTTTTTTTAAAATGGAGCATGTAGAAAATGCCCACTGGTCAGTTACATTACTTTTATTCTTAGGGCTCTCTAGATATGTTTTTTCCTTTGCTTACATTCAGTAATTTCCTCCTTCTATCACCTCTAACTCTTTGGGGTTTTTTTTAACTACTTCTTAACTTCTCTTTCCCTGATAGGCCAACTCTCAGTGGTATGTGGCTGTCGTCTGCAAAATTGCCTTCAGAAATTGGAGTTTTGCCTCTTTGCTGACTTCTGTTCTGGGTTCTTGATCATTTAGCATGGCTGCCCCTGCTGTGCCTACTCTCTATTTGAACACCCCGTTCCTATGACCTACCTAAATTAAAGCCTTGGGCTCATACTTTGTCTTTTGTTATGGCCTATGTATGTAGTGATTATATACATACAGTTATTATTTATATTTTTATATGTATAACTTTTATGTAGGTATTATCAGAGAATCTGTACTTCTTACTGTGTTAACCTGCTGGTCAAATCTTTTATCGGTTGGTAAAATAATTAAGAACATTACCTAGCCTACACTTTCATGATAAAGTAATCAAAGTAATTATCAACCTCTACCTATCTCATCACTGTCTTTGGATCTTCTAGGGTTTCTCTGTTAAAAGGATGAACGTATAAGACCTTTGCCTCATTTTCTTAAACACAGTAACTCCCTCAATATTACTTCTGCCATGTTTATAAAGGCAAGATCTAGTGAGAGTCTTCAGTCACTCAGCTCATTGCAGTGGGAAAGCTGTCTCAAACAGCCACAGTTTATGAACCACTAACTGAAATGATCCAATAACAATAAGAAATGCAAGGAGAAAGCAACTGCATTCTACATCTTAATGACTTAAACACTTATCTCCTCACCTCTTCCAAGTCTAAAATCCATCTGTTTTACTGGTATTTTTCATACTGTTTTTTGAATTAATCCTTTTCATGAAAATGCTTGTGTGTGTTTTAAGTACTTCCAGGGTATCTAGTGTATCATGCAAATGATAGCCAGCACACAAAATAATACCTATACATATCTTTCAGCACTCCCAAGCTGCTCTAACTTGGAGCAAGTTTCCTGTTAGTTTTGAGTAAAAGTGAGAATGAGAATCAGAGCTCCTTTAGGAACAATATACAGACTTCAAAGAGCTGAGGTATATCTAGCTGAGGTTTTATTCTTCTACAGTGCACTGCAGTATTAATTTCAAAAAGTCTTACAGTTCAGAGTTTCACAGTACTCTCATACCCAGGCATGTATTCATACCCATTTCACAGAGATAAACAAACATTAATGGCTCAGTTCAGCCTCACACAAGTTTGTGACAGTCCCAAACAACATTTAAATTACAACATTATTCTTTACTTTCTTGAGAAACAATTTATCTCTAAGTGGCAACAAAATATTTTCAACCGGATGCCCACATTCAGGCACTTGAATCCATGCTGATCATGATTATTATAATGGAGCAGCTGTTAAAATACCTGCAAATCTGTGGTGTAAGATGACTTCTAGATGTGCTGCTAAATTAACTTCTGCTAAATGTTAGTGTTATTTATTTTTTCTCAGGAGACCACTGTTTTCAGAAATCTGAAGACTTAAAGACCAGGCTAAATGATACATTTTAAAGTATCCAGACTGATAATTTTAGCTTGGAAAGCAGTAGCAGTTCCATAGAAAGGTATATTCCTCATCTAAGTCCCATTTGGAGTACTTAAACTGTGTAACCAAAAGTTTGCTCCCAAATGCAAAAAGTATTTCATTTTACAGCTCCTACTGAAGAACTGAAAAGAGGCACAGTTATTAAGCAAGTCCTCAGGCAGAATAAAAGTCTATGCAAACGAGAATATTCAACACGTAGTTTATTTGCACAGATAATCAACCAGGACCTTTTTGGCCTACAAAACTGGGTGCTGGCTTACTTGTGATAAGCTGTAGAGTACTATAACATGTTAGTTCATGCTTGGTGGCAACAGGTTTGTTTTCCAAGATTGTGTAATCCAAATTCCTTTTCAAAGAGGCGATTTTGAGAAGCACTATTAAATGGAATAATTAATGAGAGCACAGAATACTAGAGAAGTCTGGTGGGGGTTTTTTTGGTTTTGATTTTTTTTTTTTTTTTCTTGTGGTAAACTTCAAACATTGAAAGTATCAATTTATAAAGAATAAATACGATTTCAGGAATGGGAATTTCTGCTAGTGCACTAAGTTTCTGCTACGTTACAATTAGGCCAGTGTACCCAGCTGTAGCACATGACAGAGATTTTAGGAACACAGTTAGGGTCACATTTACAATACAAATCGGGAATGTGTTGCAACTGCATTCTTTGATTTGATTGTAATGTAGATGACTGTATGCTAATTAAACATCATCTGCTATTCACAGGAGAAACCAGCAGCTGTTGCTTAAGCACAGTTTAAAGACATTTTTATATGAAACAGGTTATGACATGGTTTCACCAATGAACAAGGACTGGGATGTTTCCATGCTAATAGCAAGACTCTAGGATTACTTTAGCCTTGGTTTAGATACATTCAAAGTATGTTTAATACAGGTCTTGCTAGCAGGGTGTTCAGACGCTTCAAAACGCATTGCATATAGCTGCAGATAACACTGACATTATAAACTTCTACTGTATTTTGACCCAGATAAAATCAGTTTTCCTCTGCTGATAGTAAACCACTTGGCCAAGCTGAATGGTTCTGGGCTTTTATTTTCACAAGGGTTTTGAGACAACATTCTGGCCTATCAAATCCAGTTTGGAAGAGACAAAAATATCTCTCTCCTCTACAGCGCTTTCATCTGCAAATGAAAAAGCACCTTAATATCACTATCATTATCTCAGTTTTCAGAAAAGAAAATTAAGATGCAGAATGTGCTGCTACATGCCCAACATCAGACTGAAGACTGGTAGCTAAAGTAACATCCTATGTCAATAAGTTATTTCACATCTACTCTACTATTTTGTAGGGCATCCTAATATAATAATCCTGATGAAACTGTAGAAGGAACAAGTATAAAAATTAGCTTATGTCAGTGCAGAGGGAGTATTTTGGAGGTAAAATCCATAAATCATTACAGCAAGTCAGTAAAGTCTAAACACAATCTAGTGTTGTTACCTTTTTAAAAAAAGTAATTTGCTGTGACATGATTTCTTAGCAGCACAGAAAGATAAAACATAATCCAGCCTACATATGATTGACAGAAGATTAACCATCAAAGTTCTCTGGACAAATTTAAACCAGCACAGGGCATTGAAACTAAAGCTATAATTTGTATCGTTGTAATATCACATTTTTGCAACAGCATGAGGAACAACTAATCTAATTTTAGTCTTCTCTGAAACCACTCCCGATTTTATGTCTTTGGGGGGGACTCCTTGCTGTGGGTAGCCAATACATAAAATCTCCCGTCCAAAACCTTTATATGTCAATATGTTTATGCTTCTTGCAACATTATTTCATTTGCAGTTACAGTCATTAAATAAGTTTTCTTAAAACGTAGAGAGACCTATGAAAGGGAAAGTGACCAGCAACAACCAATTACAAGACTTAGAATAGCCAGCACACCACCTTGAGGCACAGATGCAAAAGACAGCATTTATTGTCTTAAAACCAACATCTTTACACCTGCCCCAGCATGGGAAGAACCGGCCAGGAACACAACAACTTAAACCCTCATTTTGATGCATGCTATCCCCTCATCCAACTTTCCACTCAGTAAGGGAAAGCTGTTTTCTGCCGTAAAGTTAAGCTGTATAAATTCAGAGCGCAGTGGCTCTGTGATGCATCTTATCATCTCATACTGATACCCCACATTTCTTCCAAATTCTTACTCAAAGCTCTGTATCTACACATGGTCAAGTATAATTCAAGTTAAAATCTTAAAACGGTTGCACTTCTTAGTGCCTCAGTGTAGCCATATGTAAAATGGAGATGATTACATACTTCATTAAGGTGTGGTGTTTGTAAAACGTTTGAGAGCCTCAGATGAAAAGGACTTTCCTTGCAAAATGTAATTATAATATTATTATGCCAGAGGTAAGGCATAGGCTGGTGAATCCACATAAAGTATGTAAATACAATTAGTTACCTGTCAAAATCGAGAATCTATGCTGTTTCTCCCTCTACCAGCTCATGAGCTTCTTACCATTATTAATCTGAGTAACACTGACTAACAAATCTGCTCACGTACTCGTTCAGTAAGGTCTAGGTAGCAATAAAAAAGCACAGCAACCCAAAAATACTATCAGTTCTGATTTATTACTTTTTTTTTTTTTTCTTTTTTCTTTTTTTTTTTTTCTTAAGAGCCCTTAAATTATGGTGTCAGTTTTAGAAGGATACATACATCCTTTTTGACATTCTGCACGTGCACACCAGCACCAGTAGTTTTATACACTTTTTGGAATGTGGACAGTTTAAGGCAAAATAGTCTAAGGCAAAAATAATTTTGTGAAATGGCAGTCAGCTGTGGCACTTAATTTCTCACACACCGTTTTTAAGCCTACTTGGTCTGGTGTGATCCATTCAACCAGTATCTTTGCAGGCCTAGCCTTTCTAATCCTTGCTTCCTACAGCGTGGTGTGCTCTCAGCTCCTTCCCTCCCTGACGTCAAGCACCAAAAGGGCTTCCCACAACTGCCAGGCACCAGGAGTCCTGGGAATTTAATGTAGTTACCAACTGCCAGCTTGCAAACTAACTTCAGGTTCTCTCCCACTTGCTTTCCAGAGAGGCACATGCTTGAAGAGTGGCCCCGTGCGTGTTTTTCCTCCCGTGCAGCCAGAAGCAAAGGGATGACCACCCTTAGAAGTGAGGGCCACGCAGTGAGTGGGAGACCGAAAGGGCTAAAACGGGAAAAGCTGGAGCAGTGAAGACAGGGAGAGCTGAAGAACCAATGCTGGAATGCAGGACTGAGGGAGATAACAGGAGGTTGTAGAGGGGCAGAGGAGGGGACCCCCTCCATACGTGCAGGGGGGATGGAACGGGGACCACAGGAGCTGCAGGCCCACGCGTGTATCGCTTGCCCTGGCGCCGCTCCCCACTCCCTCCGGCTCTCTCGAGTCCTTCTGGGGCTGATTCCCCCCCCCAGCCCGGCCGCGCTGCTGCAGCGCTCCGGGATCGCTCCGGGTTCGCTCCGGGATCGCCCCTACGGGCCGGGCCGACACGTGCGCGGGTCCCGACGGCGGGACGCGGCCGCCCCACGTCGACACGCGCGGCGGGAAGGCGTGGAAGGGGCCGGTTCCCCNAAGCCGGAGCCGTCGCGCTGCCCCGGCCGCCGCCCAGCAGGTAAGGAGCCGCCGCCGAGTTTGCAGGAGTTGGGGCTCCGGGGCGTCCCCGCGCCTATCAGCCGCTCGCGCCGACTTTGAATCAGTCCGATCCGTGCCTTTGGCTCTGCCTGCGCGATAAGCAACCCGTGCGCCGGGCTCTGCCATCCGCAGTTACGGCGTGCACGCCGCTGTTGGTAAACGACGAAAATAGCTAAGCTTGGGTTACAAATGCCAGTCGGTGACCTGCGATAAACAAGCCCCAGACAGTCCGTCCAGCCTGTGAATTTAATCTGCTAGACACTCGGGTAACATGGTATTTGTATAATCAAGAGGTATTTGTAAATAGCTGGGAACGGGCAGGGCTCTCTGCCGGGCTGCTCGTATTTACACCGAGGCATGCCCGTGTTTGTCTTCCCCCCCCGCTCCCAGGGGTTTACCTTCTTTGTTAGTTACAGTCAAGCCTAAACTGGCCGCTCGGCTCCAGCAAATATGTAACGCCGAGTTATCCAGAAAAGATCGCAGCGAGGTCTGCTATGTGACATCTGCTATGAGTTCTGAGGTGGCAAAGTCAATGGATTTTTAAGGTCTCCAACTTTATCGGAGTGAATTTGGGACAAGCGTTACCTAATGTATGTGTGGTATGTGGATATAATGTTGCTGGAGCTTTCCTATGGAGAACTTTTTACCTCTGGTTTGCATAAAATAATCATATGTTTCCATTTTAAGCATCTCTTGGGCGGTTTGTAACTTTAACAAGGTGGGGGAAGCAGTGATCGGTAAAGGCTCGGATTCGATGTGGTGTTGCCCAAAAAGTTTTCTGAATTTTTTTGGCACGTAGCCTGAAGCCATAGCTGAAAGAAACAATTTTACCAGGAGCCTGTTCTTTTTTACTTCAAATCCTGTGCAGATAATCACTACTGGGTTTGGTTGTTCTGAAAGCACTGTTCTACAGTGAAGTTCTTTAGAGTTGGAAAAAATATACATATAAAATGGCTCTCCCCAAATCACAAGTTACCACCTGCCAACCTCCCCATTAAGAGAAAAGGTAGTCAGGTCTTTTTGGGGACAGATGCAAGGGGAGACAGTTCCAGCAGGGACTGCTCTCTGGTTATCTAGCTGAGAATATCCTATCAAATATGAGTGACAAAATACAGATTATACAGCTTTTGCTCCTGCCCTCTGGGGGGTCTGTAGCTGACATCTAGTTCTTGTTACATGGTGTAAAGCAAAGCGTGTGTTGATATTATAGTAATGCAAATAAGCTGTAGGCCCTGCTCTGTTATTGGCAGTACTTTCTTCAGCTTTTTTTGGTTTCTTTGGAGGCTGTGCCAGAGTTGCCTACAGGCAGAGGGCACTTGTGTGTATTTAATGGGTCATGATAAAAAAGTTGGGAGTTTTTCAAGCTTATAGTTTGAAGAACAGACCCTCGGCTAAAAGGTAGTCTCCAAAATCCGTGGCAGAGCTTGTGGCCAGCGCTTCCATGACTGCATTTGTGTGCAAGAAGCTTGAAAGCTCGCTGGCTCGATGCAGCCTCTGAAGATCTGGTGGTGCAGATCAAGGCCAGAGCAGGGACTGCAGGATGGGACCTCTCTACTGACCCTATGTATGTACACTCTACTTAGGGTTTTAAATGCATCTTTTAAGTGCTCCTGTGATAGTGGCACAAGTAGCTTTGGTGCAATGTTGTTCATAAGGATTAATTAGCAAAGAATGGTAATACTAATGGCTGACATTTCTCTTGGTCATTCTTGTCCAGCATAAGACCGTGAGTCAGTTATTGTAACTTAGGTATAGAATGGCTTTCTATTAAATATGTCTTTTTTTGCACACTTGACAAATTGGTTTGGTGACCAGTGGCTCTTCCCATCTTGGAAAAAGTATTTAATAATTTTTTTAAAAAAAGTGTTACCTATACACTTCTGGTAACTTTTTGTGGTTTCCTTTTTTCTATGTTTGGTACCTCTACAGCCAAAGGGGATGCACTTCATTCTGCTTCTCTTCGTATCCAGCAAGGCTCTATTTGATTAAATATTACTTAGGTAGCTCATTTTAATCTGGATTTCAGTTTAGTATCGATGTATGCTGCCTGAAAAGTGTACTCTTTTCTTGCAACCTCTGTTGCCAGGGTTAGTCAGCTGAGGGGGTTTTTATGAATTGGTAGTATTCAAAGGTAAAAGTTTTCAGTGGGCAACACTGCTCAGTAACATATGGGTCCTAGTGCTGCAAAGACTCACCCATGTGCTTAAATTCATGTTAATGAATAGTGCTTTTGAAATTATGGAATTTCTTTTATATACATAATAGTAAACATGTATACAAGTCTTTGCAGGAGCCAGGCTATAATGCTTTGTATGCAATGTATTTGTGTATAGGTATCCAGCTCAATTACAAGAAGATTTCAATAAAGCCTTAATTTTTATGCTGAGCAGATGCTGTAAAAGTCTTTTTCATGTGTAAGTCCGCTGTGAAGTGCAATAAGCTTTGGCCTATTATACTTTGCAGAGTTCCACTGGAACAGCTCCTGATCTTTGAAAACAAATAGTTTCCCTGTAGATATTCCTCCTATGAAGAGTAAGCCTGTGCACAAGATTCACTGAAATTTTATGTGAATTGGTTTAGCTCCATTTTTTAAATCTACAGGTTCTCTGTTCAGACACTGTGTGAAAGCTGATGCCTCTTAGAGAGTTCTTAAAAAAATGTTTTTTTTTTAAAAAAAAGGGTAGATCCTAAAGGAACTGAGGTAGACTTGAGCCAAAAGCCAAGATCATGATAAAAGTATGACTTTGGTTCCAATGTCTAACCCCAGTCCTCCCATGCCTAGAGCAGGAGACCTCAAAACTCAGTGGGCACTTGTAGCTGCTTCTGATTGTCTTGGGTCCACTCTGTGTCCTGAGTAAACATAGCCTGCCTGTGGGCTGTCCATCTTCTTGCTTAAGGCCTTCTAGTGCACTTGGAGCTGGAGAGGTGATCTATGAGGAAACACACACACTTTGAAGATACGGGGTCCCTCACAAACATGGAAACAGCTCTGGTAGCAGGGACTGCAGTCCATGACTCTTCCCCTTTCCCCTTGGCTGAAGAAGGGAGTGAGGAGAGCTCTGATGTGCAAAAAGATCAGTGAGTTGAATGTCCAAGTGTCCAACAGTTGACATTTAGGTGCTTTATCAGGTTATGGGGGTTTTGTTGCCTTGGTCTTCGTCTCTTTTGTGAAATAGTGTGATTTTGAGGCAGTAACACTCCATCATTGTTTTTTGGTTGTGGGCATTATTGGGATGGCTATTTTCTTGCTAGCATTTGGCTTGACTACCTATTTTTTGTGGACAGTTTTTTTCTTTCACTGTAAAACAGCCCGGCAAAATGGTGCTTATGGTTGCAATGTCTGGATATTGGTTTTCTCTGTTTGCACCTCTCCTGTTCAATTTAATTTTTAGATAATTTTGATCTGTTTATTCACAGTTGGTGCTCTTTAGGCAAGAAATCTTTGTGTTGGTTTTACTGACTCCTTTAAGATAGCACAGTTGAAGCTATTTATCTTTTGAATTAATGAGAATTATTTTCACGAGCTAAATTCTTTATGGCTTTTCATTTGTTAATATATAAGGGAACACATTTTAAAAGCAAACTTACTTGATTCCTCAATGACTTGATGTGAAGATTTGAAAGATTAGGAACATTTTAGTGCCATTGTCTTCAACTTTCAACGTCCATGTGTAATTTATGGAATTGGATTGGCTTTTTTAAGATTTTTGTGGTAAGTTAAAGGTAATGTAGCTATGCAAATGGAACACTTTACCTTCTGAACAGTGTTGATCAGTATTTTTTTGCTTTAGATGCAGATTAAAGTAAAGAAGGCTTTAACATTGCTCTTTAAAGTGTTTCTCAAGGTTAGCAAATCAGTTCCAAAAGCGTCATCTGGAACTGAGGATGCAAGACCATAGTCGGCAGCACAAAGCATGTAAAATGGACTTGCAGGTATTTTTCCCCCTGTCATTTTTCCCTTAAAAAGCAGTTGTAAATATTATAGTTGACTACATGTGAGCAAATTTTGTAAATACCTATATGCTTAGCACCAATTAACCATAAGTCTAACATTGTGAAGCTTTTCTAACCAAAGGATTTCTCGAGAGTGAAGTAGGTGTCACATGTTGGATGGATATGTCCTGGAAAGAACACTGACCCCGCTGATGTCCTGTAGAAGCTGTTACACTCTTGCATTCTGTTCATGTGAAGAGTTTAGATACTAAGCTTTGCTCAACACCAAGCAAGTCTTTTGGAACCTGTAACTCTCATTTCTAGTTCTCAAAAAATGGACTTGCTTATGACTAAGATTTTTTTTTTTTTTTTTTTTTTCAGTAACAATGTAAACCTTAAATTACCATGTGATGTAGAAACAACTCTAAAAAGAGGGTGGTGTATATGTATGTTGGTGATCTAATAAACTAGATGAATGATGGTGTGCCAAAACTTGCTAATGATGCAAAAGTATTTGGATTAGGCAAGACTGAAGAAGACTGAGAAATTGTAAAGAGAATCCAAGAAAGCTGGGTAAAAGGGAAGCATAGCAGATGATGTTGATAAATTCAAGAATATGCATGTTAGACGGAATAATCAAATTACTTGTTCATATTTCTGGATTGTAAATTAACTGTATTTATTAAGGTGGGGAGGAAGATTTCAACGTTTTATTTGAACTTATGTACCTCCTTAATGCTTAGCATTAGGCAGAAAAAACATGCCACAGTTGTTGTGCAATGCTATGTTAATAACACAAGGGACTTCATTAAACTGGTGCTCATATTCACCTGGAATAATCAGTTTTGATCTCCTGTCTAAAAAGAGAGACTGGAAAATGTACGAAGTAGAACTGAAAATATTAGTGTAGCTTTGTTTCAAGGAAATCAATTAGTGGAGGTAGGATATATATATGTGCAAAATAATGTTTGGTCTTTAATAAGTAATAGTCCCATTACCCTTTGATACAATGCCTAACTATATGGAGTAGCTTGAAAGACAATTGATATAATACCCTTAAATCATGAATTAAAATTAAAATGCAAGTACTGTAATACTTGCCACCCAGGAGAGCACATAAACCAAGAGCCTGGTAGGGTGAAAAGGAAGAGTTAATTGTTTCTAGGGTCACAAAGACCAGTTACAGCTGTAGCCAAAGGGGCTAACTGTGATGGTCTAGACCATAAAGCAAAAGTGTCCAATGAGGACTGAGAAATTTACCTTAGAACAGGCTGTGCTATTAGCGTCTACTGTGATAATTCATATTTTCTTCTGGAGGACATAGGGTAACCTGCTGTTAGGATATTGGGCTGATCTACCTTAGCAATTTAATTTCTGTGTTGTATTATGAATGATGGTGGCTTTAATTAAATATTAATGCAGGTGGAATGGAAAGATTTTTTTAATGTTTATTCAGGCTTCAAAGAAAGTATAGTTTGGACTTTAACTCTTTAACATAATAAAATTTGATGTTTTCATTTATTGAGGTGTGCTTTGCTGCAGCCTGGGCTACTTAATAGAAAAAACAAAGTTACAGTTAGGCTAGCATTGGTATCCATTAATAATCAGTTTGGTTATGATGATTAATGATTTCTAGTATGTGTTTTAGTGAATGGGGGATATTTTGAAATTTGTGTAGTTAATGCAAATATTTTTGAACTCTGTAACAAAGTAATAGTTGTGTCTGACAGTGAGAAATAGCTGGACAAGTTTCCAAAGTAGATAGATATTCTGTAACTTTCAGAGTCTTCCAAACAAAATATTGTCAAAGCATTGGAGTACCAATACCATGTAACTCTTGCAGATCTATAGACTGCAAATGTTAATCCATTGCAGAAGATGAGGTGGGGGAAAAAGTTATTCAGTATCAGGCACCCTGACTGATCTAATAATCAACACCTTATGTTAACAGATTAATGTACGTAGGGTATAATGAAGTTAAGCTTTGCCAGTAGAAGTTTCAGAAAACTGTACTTTAACCCAAAGTGTAAAAAGAAAAGTCTTTTGCAACTTTTAGGTGATCTGACCAACGACAATGTGGAGGCTTACAGGCTGTCTGGCAGCTATGCACAGAATAAAATGTGGACTGGATTTCTTACTTCCTCTTTGAAAAGGCTGAAGCTATTTTGAAGGTAGCCTTGCACGGCTTTTCTGAACTCAAAAAATAAGGTTAATGGGAAGGCCTTTGTTTGTGAAGATGTATAGAGGTGATATCCTCTTCTGGGACTCTGTCCTTTGACTACTGGGCTCGCTTGGAAGCACAGATACCCAAAGAGCACTGGGTAGGGCCTGAGCCTGGATCAAGTTGTCTGTGTAGGAGAAGAGTGAGGTTACCAGTAGTTGTTTTAACTTGTTTTTGTGCAATTCTTTCTTGTTTTTACAACTGAGAAAATAGTTTACATTCCTCAGGTTTTTTAGATTAGCTCTTATCATGGAACTCCCTCTTTTCAGAGGAGGCATTCACTACCTTGTAGATAAAATGCCTTTAGCTTTTTATTGATGATGATAATTAAGCTGGGTTTTTTTTGGACAAGCCTGGGCAAAATCAGGGTACTTTGCCAGTCAGAGATTCAATTAACAGAAGCCAGATACCATTTTTGATGTCTACCGTTACATGCCATTTTCATTTCAACTCCTTCTCTCAGCACTTTCATTTGCTCTTTCAGTGCAAAACTGATTCCTGTTGGTACTGGAAAGTGCATTTTGTGAGTGTATGTTATGTGTTTCTTATCTCAGCTGCTTTAAATCAAGACAATATGTAAAGGAATTTCTACACAAAACTTTGTGCCTTTTGTTTGCCAGGACAGAGGGAGAGAGGGAAAAGCAAGATATCCAGTGGCCTAATCCGTCTTGCACTGAGATGGAGTAGAACTTCTGATATCTTCGGTAAGAGCCTTGAAAGTTCCACATGAAATTTAGAAAAGATATTTTTGAGCAAATCTGAATTCTCCCTTACGAGTGTTCTGAACTGTTCAATGTGAACAGACTTGCCTCAGGAGGATGAATCCTGATGAGCCTTGGCGATGATGGGAATTTCAGAGGTTCTGGAAAACAGACATCTGGAATTATTGGAATTTTTTAAATGTTCTTGTTTGGCACACTTTGAGAGCTATGAAATGTCATTGGTGCCTATTTACATTCTTCATAGTGCTTTGAAGATTCAGTCTGTTTAGGAAAATACTTTGGTCAGCCTGCCAGATAGAGAATTTGGCTTCTAACTTAGGGGAATGGCTGATCTTTTGCTGGTGGACAGAGAGAGATTTCAGAGTTCTGGTAGGTTCAGAATGGAGGGTGCACAGGGCAAGTTTCTGTTTGTGAATAGTACAACCCATGTAGATATATTTGAGTAAAAGTCCCATGATTCCTTGAACTTTGCCAAGATTGTGTTGTGGGAATCTGTGGAAGCAGAGGAAGCTACATGACAGTATTGATACTTACATGCTGCTGCTTCCCACTTTGTTGTGATTCTTTTGAATAAAAGGGAAAGTTTTCTTTCATGTGTCCATGTTCCTCTTGGTAGCTTGGTGCCCCAAAATATGTATAGTTGTAAATCTTGTTCATAAAATAGGACTAAAATATTGCAGGAGATTACTACTGAGGCCGATGAGCAGTTAGCATCCAAATACTAAGTATGTTCATTGCTTCATTCATTTAATTCATTTTTTTTTTAATTAACTTTTTTTCTGGCAGGAAGAAAAGTTGCCATGTAAAGATGGAAGTTACTTTGTTTGTTATATATTTTAGGGCTTTTATTACACAGTTTAAAGTTCCATACAACTAAATGTTATGTAGAGAAAAGTGTTTAAATGCTGCAGGTGGAGAGTTGGATTTTATTTAATAATTGATTTTTAACATTTCTTTCGGTGTTGTAGAATGTGCTGGGAGCTTTACAAGTAGCAAAAGACATAATACATGTCTTGTATTACAATCTAAGGAAGAGGAGAAGAAATGGTTTGGTGCAATAGGTAAATGGTCTATTGGAGAGAGCTAGCATGTATCTGAGGATTTTGCTTCTTTGGTCATAGCCTGCCCTCCTTTATAGCTGGTTTATTTCTTGGAAGTTTTTCTGGTTTCTTTATTTAATTGGTAAATTGTCATAAACACGTGGGTTTAAATATGCAAATTCAGGAAGGCACATTTCCTGCAAATTTACAGTTTGGTAATTAAGAGACAGTTATTTTGAAAGTGAGTTAGTGATACCACCTCAGGACCTGACCTCTTGAAGTGATGAAGGCTTCCCTGGAGCTGGAATGGAGGGAGGCACATTCAAGACAGCAGCTTGGATTATGAGATCTGCTCTACTTGCTATATGTTAATTTTGCTCTAGCTCTTCTTGCTCTTTGTTGCTGGTGTAGTAACCTAATGCAGTTGCTCACAGCACAGCTCTGAGCTTTTGTAGTGTACATTTGCATATAACTCTTCACTGCTGAAAGGGTAAATGATTAATGTGGGTAGGATATGCTTTTAAAAAAACATTAAACCTTGCCTAATCATGGCCCTGTTGTTTCTTCTGATGTACATATGGCTTTATCCAGAGAGACAGATGTATTTTTACAGTTTTCCTACAACCTGACTCTAGGTATAAAGATTGTTACCCAGGCACTGATTAATCTGTCAAAACATCTGACAAGGGATGGGTACACATGGGAGACACTTAGTCATTTTACTTTGCTAGAAATGTCAACTTCTGTTGAGGCTATATAAGGTTTCTTTCTATGCCATTTTTGGCTAGGATAGAGTTAATTTTCTTCATGGTAGCTGGTATGGGGCTATGTTTTGGGTATGTGCTGAAAACAGCGTTGATAACACAGAGATGTTTTCATCATTGCTGAACAGTGCTTGCACAGACTCAAAGCCTTCTCTGCTCCTCACCCCACTAGTGAGTAGGTTTGGGGGGGGGAAAAAAGACTGGGGGGGAACACATCCAGGACAGCTGACCCTGACTGACCAAAGAGATACTCTGTACCGTGTGATGTCATGCTCAGCATATAAACCTGGTGGAAGAAGGAAGAGGGGGATGTAGGGAGTGATGGTGTTTGCCCAAGTAACTGCTACGTGTGATGGAGCCCTGCTCTTCTGGGGATGGCTGAACACCTCCTTGCTGATGGGGAGTAGTGAGTTAATTCCTTGTTTTGCTTTGCTTTTGCTTTACTTATTAAACTGTCTTTATTTTAATCTATGAGTTTTCTCAGACTTACTTCTCTGATTCTCTCCCCACTCCACCAGGGGGTGAGCAAGTGGCTGTGTGGGGCTTTGTTGCTGGCTGGGATTAAAGCATGATACTTTCCTACCTCTGTATTTTTAGCTTGCTTTATGATAGAAGTTTGTTAACATGTAGTTTAACTTTCGTGTGAGTTTATGTGTTCAGTGGCCTTGACAAGTACGACTAGTTCTCCCTACAGCTGTGAAATTTTGCACTTTTTTTCCACCCCCCTCAGAGTAATACACTGAAACAGTTGTGTGTGGCAGGACTGGGATCTTGCAGTAGCATACTGAGTTCCATGCAAGTAGATCTGTTAAATGAATGGGGTATGCAGCTAACTTCAGGAAACACTGTCCACTGTTAAATACAGCTCAATTTTGCTTTCTCTCTGTTCTCTTTAGTAGTATGGATTTATAATGTAATTTAATTTGGTTTTTGCTTATGATGGAATTGGAGCAAATGCATTTCTCAGTGTCTACGTGTTGTAGGTTGTGATCAGAGAGAAGGAGGAAATTACAAAGACAGGGAAGGATATCCTCAATTTTTCCAATAGCTTCTTAGGATGAAAAAATTAACTTATTCATGGTTATCTTAAGAACTCTTTTTGCCACAGAGAGAGAGAGCTGTGGCTACAGTTTGAAGAGCAGAATATGTTTGGATATTGAGTGCCTTTTGCAAAAGTTAAAATATGGGAATTATAATAACATTTAGAATTTACATTTTGAAGTAGACCCTTTAGTAACACAGTGAATAAAATACTTTTGTAAGATTAAGGAAGAATCTATGTTTTTTTAAATCAGGAAAGACTTCCCAATAATGAGCTCTATGATTTATTGTGATAAACTCTAAGGAATAGTAGCTCTGTTGTGGGGACTATGTTAAAATTACTACTGGGCAGTCCATTAGAGCATTCAGTGAAGAGTCTAAGTCTCTGTCACAAAAGTGGACAAGGTCCTGGCTTTGGAATCAGATAGGTCTCTTTCTTCATAGTGGTTTGAAATAATTGAATATTTTAAAACTAAAAAAATTATTATGTTAGCTCCATTAACTGTTAGTTTTCTGCAGCTCTAGTAAGGGTGAAGATAAGCTGGGTTATTTAACTTTGATTTTTGTTTTTTTTTTATTTATTGGGCTTGAGCATTTAATATGTGGTGGGGTTTTTGGTGTGGATTTTTTTTTTTTTTAGCAAGGAATCTGATAAAACAGTAGTATAAAACCAACTGAGAGATCTGTAAGCAAATAGTTTTGGCAGTATTGTGTTTGTTCTCCATTAGAAAAGTGACCGTCTTTTTAATGTTTCATACTTTTGTACCTGTACTTTGGTGTGTGCTTTATTTGTTTTATCCCAAAGCATTTGGCAGGCCGTATATTCATTCACCTGTGTAACTCTCTGCCCCAACTGTGGGTGTCTTGAGGGGTGATATGCAAGCTGGTTTCATGCTGTGCTGGGTCCTTTGTACACCTGGTTTCATACACCAGGTTTCATCAGACATGGTTAAGCCTGCTCTCCACAACATGCTTTAAGCAAGATTCTAAATTCATCTCGTAGAGAACCAGTGTGGCTAGGAACTGTTTGTGTGATGACTTATGTGTAGATATCCTTCACTGCTGTTTCAGTGAAGTTATTTTACTGGCATGTGTGGTGATCTCTGTGTACAGGGGTCAAACCTAAAAGAATTTGATCAGTGGAACAAACTGATAGTGCTGGGTATCAAGTGCCAACTGCAGCAGAAGGTGCTGTGCACCCAACAGTGTAGAGTCTGTTCTGGATGACTTTTTCAGTGTTGGGTGTTTTATTAAGTCTATGAATCAAGTCCTCCTTCTGCTCAGAAAAGAGACTGGGGAGATCGTGAAATTATGTGGGTTTGTTTGTTTGGTTGTTTTTTTGTAGTTTTGGTTTGGTTTCATAACATATCTCTCATCCCCATAATGGTAGGCAAATACAGGAAAGACAAATTAAGTTTATAAAATATCAGAAGTTTATGGTTTAAGACTGCCCGTACGGTTTTCTCAACTGATGTCAACTATTAATCTGGAGTCTTTCAAATGTGATGTGCTTTTTTACAGGCTACTTATAATTGCATTGTGCACTGCCTATCACCACAACCATTGTGGTGCATTTTGCATTGGAAAATCAGACATGACTGCACTTCGTATCTCTCATGAGTTAGAAATGTGTCAGACAACGAAAAGGACCCTTTGAATTCAGGAGACCTTGAAATACTGGAGTCAAGTTACAGTATTTTATTGCATTATTTGTCTTTGTATGTGTTAAGAGACTGTGTCAAATCTTTTGTATTATATTTTCAGTAACATGTACTTTAATATCTTCTTGAATTAAGAAAAACAGCAATGAATGGTGGTTCCAATGATCTGATGGAAATGTAAGCAGACAATGTTGCTGAGTATGTGCAAGCTTCTTGTGTGCTGAGTTTGTTTAAACATAGATGCATTGGTTCATGATACACAAGTACTTTATGCAGAGGCAATGAGGTAAAGGCAATCAGGTGTTGCCAATCACGAGGAGGAAGGCAGGAGCTCTGGTTAGGGCCCTTGTATTGGTCCCCCAGTTCTGCTCATGCGCAGTGGGGGCAAACCCTAATTGGGCACAGGTGGGTTTAATGGGAGCTCACGCCTTCCTCCTCATGATTGGCAAGGCCTGATTGTCTTTACCTGGTTGCCTCTGCAACTTTACAAAGATAAACTGCAAGGTCATTAGAAATTAGAACCAAGAGAACCCCTGACTGCCATGTCTGGTAAGCCTCAGCACTGATTACTCTGTCCTTGTCCTGCCCTGATCATGACGATGACAACTGTGTCTTATGTCCCCTGACGAGGTAGACTGTAAGGTATAGGTCATTGACTTGGTTAGGTTAAATTCAGACGTCTTCCTATAGATAGTTATGGGGCAGCATAATTAGACAGAAGGGGCTAAGAGTCTTATGCAAGAGAAGCCAGTGCAATGCACGTGCATTCTAAGATACAAAAGGTTAAGTGTTGCAGTTGGGTACATCCTGGCATTGTGACCCACCTCACATCATTATGATACATGCTAGGAGAGTGGAAAATTACAGCTCAGTTATTCAAGACTGTAGTAAATCTTGTTAATGTCTCATACTTCTGACGCATCTGTCAATGTGGTATTGTGATTATTTACCTTGGCACTGTAAGCTCCAGGAAGGAAGTCCAGTGGGTGAGCATGGCATCCCAAAGCCTCTGGCGTGTGCCTACCAGCCCCGCTGTCACCAGTGTAACCTGAAGCCCTGCTTGCCAGACCAGGGTGTTCATGTGAGTGGAGGTTTGCAGGATCATGGAATCGATTTGTAGCAGGAAATTGCATTTCCAAAGGTGGGGGTGTGAAAGGGGTCAGTAACGCTTGACAGCTTGTTGCAAAGTAAACTCTGCTGTATCAAAACCTGAGGGATTCCTCCTCATAAAGTCAATTGCTATGATTTTATTTTAGAACAAAAAGCTGTGGGGTAAGGCTGATGTGCTTAACCTGAGTTCCCTTGGCACACTTTTTAGATAGATCTGGGAATAAGTGAAGACCTAAAATAATTTCTGGCTTTGTCATCTCTTTTGTAGCGTGCTTGCTTCCTGAAAACGAAAAGTCATCATTAGAGTAGCTGTGTTTAAGCTTCCTATCTCACCAGGGTTTTTCCCATTATTTTTATTATCTCTTTCAGGAGGTACCAATAATATGTTTCTGTAATAAAGGTTTCACTTAAATTTTGAATTTTCCTACTTTCTCAGCTCAGTTGTTTTGTTTTTGTAATGGTAGATGCTGTTGTAAAAACACGCAGGATAAAAAAGCATAATACTACTTTTTTTTCCTGCAAATAGTGCTCTTTAATAATTTGTAGAAAAAGTGGACCAACCTGTTTACCTATATCAGTTCTTATTCTTGATCTGTGAAGTACCCAAGGCTTTTAAATGAACTTCTAAGTATGGTGAGTGAGAGTGTTGTGAGAGCAGTGTCTTTCAGTGGGCCAGAGACACGTGACTCTGGTGTGCATGATTCAAAAGAGGTCCTTAGCATATGGCATCATGGTGTAGGTATTTTGGTTGCTTGTTTTCAGTTTGTTGGATGTCTGTGTGTCAGGAAGAGGGAAACTTACCTGTGTGATACCTTAGGCTTGACAAGATAAATGGTATGAACAGTGTTATGTTCACCTGCTCTAACCAACCATTATGCTACTTTTGTTGGCCTCTTACTAGAAAAGTGCTGTTGATTAATAGATGAGCCTTCAACTATGACCTCTGGCTAAAAAAATAAGTATCTGAGATGCAAAGTGTCATGTTTGGTTCATCCAGGGTTAGAGGTATTGAAATACATATTGAAATATATGTAATGAAATATATTAAGTTCTAGCATATTCTCCTACCATTTAGCATGGGAACTCTGGGCACGGAGAAGAAGATGTGCTGAATTCACATGTGTTTATTTACTTATCAAAGCAAAAAGGTAAATCTAGACATGAGGTCCTGAAGCGAAAAACAGATGAATTTTCAGAACTGTGAGGGAGAACTCCTCTGGGATAGTTCCACTTTAGACCATAGGCAAACGTTGTCCCATTTCAGCGTACCCTGCTTGACCTTCTGCACATCCCTTATGGTTAAGTCTCAATGTCTATTAATATATGTCATTTGCTTGCCACAGCATAGTTTTGCCTGTAATGCTGGTGAGACTGCAACTTCTAGTGTAAGTATAGATTGAAGTAACCCTTGAATGTGAAGGTCTTTAGGCTTGTCTTGAGGTTTTACCCCTCCAGTCAAACTTTTTTGTTTTGCAAATGCAGCTGCTGCCTTGTCATTTGATGTTTCTTTCTATATTTCGCATCAAGTCTTGTGTTATTGCTGTAGCACATGAATTAGCTCCTTCTGTGCTCTTTTGCTTTCAAATATAACACTGAATTGTGAGTTTTCAGGATAATATTTAGTTTTTTAAAAATATGATAAATAGTTTCTTGATTCATTGCATGCTAATTGTTATCTAGAATTTCCCATGATGGTTTCTTTCTGTGTTCATTGATTATTTTATTGTATCATCTCGGGCCTTTTAAAATATGACACTAGTGAGTGTCATATGGGAGAGTTTGCTCCAAATTGATATCAGCTTTCACATTAATCCACTAACTCTATTTTCCTAAGCTGTGGTGTAAAATCTGGTATAAAATCTTAAGCTTGTTTCATAATGATGCTTTGTCTTTGTAGTTACTAACAGTAACTTAATTTATTTGCTTCTGAAAGCAATATGTTACTTTAGCAAGAGCCAGGTTTACATTTTGCATTTTTAGCCTATAACCACAGTAACAAATGGCCCCTCCCTTTCCCTTAAAATATAGTTTCAGGGTCATCCTAATTGATTGTTTTCACTCACTTGCCTGTGTTGTGCTCTTCATTTGAGCATCATTGTCTTGATGGTAATGAAACAAAAGCCCAATTAAGTCTTGCGCTATACTGGGAAGTAGCTTGCCAGATTTTGACAGTAGAACAAGGGAAGTTCAATTGACAAATTTCTTCAGAGGAAAATGTCTTAGTGGAGGTCTGTGAAGCAGCACACATGTTTTTAGGCACTTTCCAGCTATCCCTTTTAAATTATTTTAAATCTGTGGTTGAGCCTTCTGCCCTGCTCCAAAGATATGACTCAGGACACTGCTTGTGCTGGAGAGTCCATTTCCATCCACCACCAACATGAGAGCCCCCTTGAGTATCTGGCAAGTAGGAAAGATGAGAGTCACCTCTTGTCTTCTTGGAATGTTTCAACACAGGGCTATATGATAAAAAGATAGGATTAAAATGTTTCTTTTTGATCTGAAAATTGCCTTACAAATACTACTTAACTGAAGCCATCGTGGCCATTACTCTTAATATTTTTGTTTTAAAAGATGTCAATCTGAAGAATCACTTTAGGAGTGAAAAGATAATGAATTAGAACAATGCTTTTTTTCCAAATTGTGCCTTGCATGGCTGTTAGCAATTATGCTGCTGTGTAAAGTGGTTTGAGAAATGGGAGGCTACAGGGAAGCTGAAGAAGGAAACCACCCATAAGAATCTGCTTCAACAAGACTCTTCAAAACAGACACAGGACTGTTGTCTTCTTGCATGAAAATTTATAAAATGTATGAGGAGAGAATTTCATCTAGATCCCCAGCTTCCTCTCTCATTTACTGTTACCTTTATTTGAATGCCATAGCTCTATATCACTGTCCATCAAAAATGAGACAATAACTGTCAACAGTTCCAAGTGCGTGTGTACATTATTATGTTTGATATCCACCAGGCCATAAACACTCTTTGTCTTTTGCCTTTTACTAGCTATTGATTTGGCTATTCCTTGCGGACAGGAAAGCTGTGTTTAATGCTTTGTAAAGTGGCCATCAGTTCCTTGCTTTTATCTCTATTCAGCATAAATTATTTTCGGCAAGGACACAGGACTCTTTTGGCCAAGATTTGCAGGTGTCCCTTGTGGAGAGCTATTTCAGGATAAAGGCTTAATCCGACTGTTTCTTTCCTCCCCATCTCTCCATTTAATTTCTCCTTGAAGAATACTAATCCTGAGTGATAGGAGCCCATGGTTGGTTTCTTCCCTTCTCTATGGCTTGCTTTTTATTTGTTGTTTTCAGAATTAACCCTCAACTGGATAGGCTGAAGCATATTCTTTTACCCTTAAGCTTGTAAAATTGGTGTGTGCTGCCATTGCAATATTTCTGAGGGGAAATTCAGCCCCTAATTATCAAATTAGATGCACATTCTGGTTCTTTGGCATGACATTACTTCTGCCCATCTGTTAGGTTGGCACTTTGCCCTCTCAGAAAGTAGCTGACCAGTTTCAGCTGAGCAGAGGAGCCAACCAAAGATGGGTTAAGAGAGGCAGCCCACAGAACACTTTATGTTCAATTCCCTGTGCCAAAAGCTCTTCCTGTTTGCAAACAATGTCAGCTTAAGCCCATATGCTTCATTACATGGGATGACATCTGTGGAGACAGATGCAGGGATGGCAATACAAATGACATTTGATAAGGAAGGGCATATGTTATGAAACCAGACACCGCTATGAGTTTAAGACCCTGTCTGTGCCGCACGTGTGTACACAGAAATATAGATTGCTTGTTGGTTTTGTTCTGCAAGTGCATTCATCTCCCAGGGCTGGGCCTTTGAAGTGTGTCAGCATTAAAGGTTTGTGTTAGGTGTAACTGCAGTTGTATGATTTGGTTGCTGCAAATCATGACCCTAGATCAGGATTTTGCTTCAGTACTCTGAATGGTAATGTGCATTAGAGGTCTAGTAGTTTGCCACCTCATAAGGAAAACACATTTGGATAATGCCAATGAAAGAGGTTTTTTTGGAGGCAGAGGATTCTGCTGGGGACTCCCTTTCTTGAAGGATTTGGGAGTTATCTTCCAAAATGTCTTCTAGGAAATCCGCTGATTCTATCACTTAGAAATACAGTACTTGGATATGAATTTTTCACAAGAAGTAGAAGAGGTGTAAAAAAACAACAACAAACCCTTTTTTAGCAATCTCTTTGCCCCTTTGCTAGCTTATGCTGCTTTTTCACCAGAAGTCAATTTTCTATCTAAAGCTGGTTTTCTCAAGTACCTCTGCCTTTTGGATTTACTATGTGAAAATTACATATAAAAATTAGAAGTTAATTTTAATTATTGGAGACTTCAAAAAATATACCATAAAATCAAGATCTCGTTAATTCTTTTAAAATGCCTTTCACAATCTAAGCCTGTCTGAGAAAGAGGAATTTTATTTTTCTACTTAAAAAATATTTTTGGTAGTCGTTATGTTTATGGTACAGCAAGATACGTGCAAACAACAAAGGACACAGGGTTGTTCTTGGAGCCTTCCAGAGCAGCCATGTCACAGAAATGATGCAAAGTTACAGAAGAGGAGGAGGGAAAGCAAGCAGTGGCGATAATCCTCTGTCCTGAAGATGGGAGGATATCAGAGAAGTGGTTTCAAGAGAGCCCTCAGTGAGCAGGAAAGTAAAGTTTTTGGTTGGTTGTGCTGCTGCTTCCAGAAATTCCAAGATTAGCTTTAGGAGGAAAGTGATTTTGCAATGGCAACAAGGAAGCAGAACAGTGACTTGTAGATACAGAGTTGGCTTCAATCACAACAGCACCAAGGGGATTTGTGGCAAGCTAGGGAGAACATCAGTGTATGTGGGAAAAGTGCCCTTCTCTGACCATGTTGTATCCTCATGTTGGGAGTATCAGAAAGTCAATTATCAGATTCAGACCCTAAGGAAAATTAGCACCCTTCTCATGTAGTCCAAATTGCTAAGGCCAATGGAAAAGGCAGCAAGATTTCATTAAGTAAACTGCATATAATCCATTTTAACAAGATGGAGACAATGTGTTTTTAAATGTTTTCATTTTGATTTCTGTGGTCAGTGAAGTGTTAGTCACAACACTTGCAAGCAAAATGTTTTGATGCTTAGGTGTAACATAAAGTCATATTTGTGGCATTCCTGAGGAACTGTTTTCTGAATTTAGGGTGACATTATTAGCTTGATATTTAATTTTTTTTTTTTTAATTTTGTAAATATATTCTCTTGGTTTAGAGCACAAGCAAAAAAAAACTTGTGTGCAATATTTGGAATATGGCTTTCCAGTCATACTTGAAAACTACATTTTAATTGTGTGGGAGAATGAAAAAAACTCCTTTCAAAGGTGATGAATGGACACTAGCAAAGTGAATCTTCCCATTAAAAAAGTCAAAATATCTTGTGTGTGGGTATGTTTTCCATATCCCCTTATTGGAACTAGTATTTGGTGTTCTCAAAACAGAATATGTTTTGGCATTTTGTCTGGCTTTTTATTGAAAAACATTTATCCAAGTGAAACAATATATTTATATATTTAGATTTATAGAACTGTAACAAAGAGTTCCAGAAACTGATCTAATTTCTGTAGCAAACTGTTTTGATAATTTCCTGTATTTGCCAAATCAGATCTGGTAATTGTGGAGAGTGGTGGTAATTTCTAATTTGTCATTAATTGGGATTTATTTTTGGCGCATTTTGTGGAATGATGACACTCTTTCCCTGGTAGCTTAAGTATAATGTTATATTTACCAACTAAAAGAGCTCCTGAAGTGTATGTAACTGTTAAAAGCTTGGACCAGATGTGATTTGTTGACTTTGCAGTGTTGTGGTGGGGAAACCAATCCAGAGGAAGAGGATTTCCTTAATCATACTATACAATCACTTTCTCTACACAGCTATTTTTCTGCACATCCAAAGGGATAATTTCACTTCCAGTTTGGATTAGACAAAGGAATGTTCCAAAGAGTTGAGGAGCATTCATTTCTCTGGTTAGTTGGAATTATTAAGAAACCTTGAGTGGCTCATTTCTATGTCTTATACATTTCAGTTGTTTTATCTGTAATAAGGCATTGATGATGAGGCTAATAATATCTGATCCATGGTAGAAGAGATACTGCCAAGTATCTTTTTCTATATACTACAAGCTATTACTCAGACTACTTGTTAACTCTTTCCTTAAAATGCTTCAATCCAAAAGGTGAAAATAAACACTTCCCTATTTAATTTCCAAACTGGTTTATTGTCTTGTCAACTGTGATTTCTGGTAGGTGTCTAACGTAGGTGAAAATTCAATGCAAGTAACAGGGATTAAATTATAGAGGCTGAGATGTGTCTATTCTTACTCTATTAAACTGCTAAAAGTGTATCTATTAAACTGCTAAAAGTGTTTGTACAATATGTATATGTATATTAAAATGTCTGGGGTTTTTTTTGAAAAAATTTAGTGCTTCTGGTGCATTTAATGTAAAAAATATTGGTTTTATTTTGCAAAAGGTCAAGGATACCCTTGTGATTCACTTACAAATTTGTTTGGTATTTGAAGACTGGTGCAAGATTCTAGTGCTTTCAGTTGTCAATGGATTTCTGCATGAACATCTCCATGTACCTTTTCCTACTGAAGGATCAAAAAATTGTTTTATTTATTTGGTGATATGATTATTGTGTAAGTTTTTGCTTAGAAAAAGTAGCCAGAGGAAAGGCTTCAGCTTTGAATGTCGTGCACAGTATATTAATGGCAGTATTGCAGGACCCAAAAGGCATTACTAAAATGGAAGAATCTTGCTTGATTTACATCTTGTTTTTTTCCTTTCTGCATTGATTGTCAGTATTGCTGTGCCTCCTGTGTGTAAGTGTTGCTATGGCAGATATTCTGGGCACTTAAATTTTTTTAAATTATTATTATTAAGTTTCTTGTGAGGTTGGCTTGAGTTGATGGGACAAGGAGAGGACTGCTGAGCAAATGAGGCATTGCACAAAATGCAAGTGCTGACATTCTCCTGGCTGTGGGATCTGGCTCCTTGTCCAAGCCAGCCATGTAGGCTGTTTGCTGCCATCACTGAGTGCATGCTCAGTTCTGAGGAAATCCATTGCCTGGTGCTACCAGCCCAGCAACTTCAAAGCTGTAGTCTAACATGTTTGAAAAGTAGGATTCATTTACAAATATTCTCTTGTTGGTGCTTATTAGAAGTGAGATGTTATGAACTTCCTTAGCTGGGTTTTCACCAGGAGTGATGCCTTGCTTTGGAAAGCCTGTTTGCTTGCCCCTCTTGTACAACAGTTGCAGCTATGTCAAAAGGGGGAGTGGGGCAACTCTGAGATACCATCTGGACCAGTGTAAGAATCAAAATAAATCTGTTCTAGTGAAGCAATGGATGGAATTCCAAAACTTGAAGGCTGCTGTGTCTTGCTGTGCAGATGCTCTACAAGTGCTGAGTACATTGACACCTGCTAGTAATGGGGAAAACAATGAGGTGTATGACTTGCTGCTTTTCTGAAACACGCTGAATTACAATGACAGATCTACTTCAGATAGGTAGCCCCCTTAAAATTATATCTTAAATAAAATAACGGTGATGCCTGCCTTGTACTGGCTGAAGAATTATCAGGAGAAAGGGGTTTCTAAATAGACTTGGAAATTCCATTCCCTTGATTATTTTCTTTACAGAGACAACTACAGAGCAGATTATTTCATGGTTTTTACAGGATTCAGAGTGGTTATGGTGTTGCACATCTCTCCTAATGATACTAATTTTAACCATGATAACTAATGATATTAATCCTCTGGTTCAAATTTTCCACTACTGTGATCATTTGTGCACAGTGCCTTGGAGACAGGGGGGAAAAATTGTCAGCAGCTAGATGTTTGAGGAACATAGAAGTTAAACACCTGACATCTCGTGAGTCACCCTCCAACTATGTGTGACTGAATGATGGTTAGCTGATTGCTGAACCTGATTAGGGCCAAATATATCTGACATGTGAAACACTTTATTTTTGAAGGTAGTAAGAACTGCACTGTAAACACCCATAGTTTACAGACCTTCCTACTATACAGCTGTCTGTAAACCCCCTCACACTGATGTCCTCAGGAATAGGTTTGTGAATTAAGTATGGGTTTTTTTTGCTAAGCTAGAGTTTAACATTTTTAATGCCTTTTTTTTTTATAGAGGTTGTTGTTGTTAGTAGTTTTCTAATTGATAATGAGCCTCGATGAGAATAGCTACACTTGGTTATTTTCTGTCTGATTCCTTTCTAATGAAGTGACTTGCCTGTCTGGAAGTTTCCATGCTGTCCTGATATAAAACTGTACCTGGGCTCTGATTGTAAGAACAAAATGCAGACGTTGTTCCAATGTTTTTTTTATGGTCCACATGAAAAGTCCACAAAGAAAAGTTCAGCCTTCTGGCACAGACACTAAGCATAAATCATGATGAGTTTCTGTGATGTACGTGTGTTGAGAACGCACAGGGCAGGGACTGAAGATGTTTTGGCCTACCTGATGCAATAGCTAGAGGCAAAGGTTGTTGCTCATAGCACAGCTTCATTTAGCTTCATTTAGCATTTAGGGCACAGAATATCATCTAGTAAGCCTCAAACAACCGTTGCAAATAATGAATGATTCCAGAATGTGATTATGGTTGTAATCCTGCAGAATGCAGGTTGGGCCTGGGCATTGACAAACAGGGCTGTTGGAGAGGCAGAATGCCACTTCGCCTCCTGCAGCTGTGTTGTCACTGACCATCAGCTCTACAAGCAGCTGGTTATTCAAGTGCTTAAATACAGATTGAGAAGCTTAATAGTAAATAGCTATTTAAATGATCAGTGTTTCTAGTACGATGCTTAAGCCAAGATTCACTGTTGTAGTGAAATTTTGTGCTGGATTCACTTGAGGTAACTCGTTGCCCTATTGCTGGAGTGTGAAACAGTAGTCCAAAATTAAAGTGTTTATAGATGGATTATTGAAATGAAGAAGCTGTTTGGAATGTAAGGTTTGAAACAACTAATCCAGGGCAGTGCTTATGTTTTGGTAGTTTTATAGATGCTTTTTTATCTTTGGAAGGAGTTATGACCATTGTTTCTGGTATTTTACATAGTTAGTGCACAAGCTTTTAGTAAATTGCCATTGTTAGACTTGCATCTTCTTAAACAAACATAGATTGAAACAGATTCCATGCTGTAAAAACAACCACATGCAAGCCAACTTCTTTGTGCATGTGGGTTATGTATCATTTCCCCTCAGGAATTAACAACATACCTTGAACTCGACTTTTTAATTTGATTGAAAGACAGCAAACTTTTTGCACAGAAGAATAAAAACTGTTGGACTCTAATCTCTTAATCTCTATAAAATGCTTGAATGTTTAGCTTTGATAATATATGAAACAAATCTGGTGGTCCATAACATTTCTGATGTGCGTTCCCTTTTTTTTTATCCAGCAAAAAGATATCAAAGCAGACATAAAACAAAATATGACAGATGGGTTGGTATTGGTAAGAACCCTCAAGCATGAAGAGATTCCATAGCTCTAACTCTCTCATATGCTAGTGGAAAGCCTACTGGTGGCCCACTGCTGATTCCTTTGCCTATGTAACATAGTTTTCCTTCCAATGGGATAACTGTGCTCTTTGTGGACATCTGTATTAGGCCTTTCAGTTCCAGAGAAAAGACTATACAAGACTAATGTCAAGAAATGGAACTTTTGAACTAACAAGCTTTGGCATGTAAGGACAGATCTGAAAAATATGTGGTGTCTTCCTCATGCTTGGCATACGGAACTGGTTGAAATTCAAGAGCAGGATACTGAAATGAGAAGATTCACACAGCAGTCCCAGCTCCAGCATACCTTTAGAGTAAAACAAACAGCTTTGCAAAAATCATCTATGCAAGGGAGAGAAACATCTTTAAAACAAACATGTTTCCTGCACATGTTTGCAAAGGGAGATAGTTCTCAGGGTCCTGCAGGATCCACAATGGAAGTTATTTCCCTCCCACCTTTCCCCAGGGTAGCAGGAGAGAACTGAGCCCTATTTTTGGCACTTAGTCATAGGTGAGGTGATCTCCAAACATGTTGTAACTACTCTGCTATAATTAGTCCTAGTGCAAGGAGGTTCAGATTCTGGTTTTCAACTCTCTAGGGCTGGAAGAGTGGTTTTTTTTCTTGTTGGTTGGGTTTTTTTGTTGTTTTGGTTTTTCTGTTGTTGTTGGTTTGGTTTGGTTTGGTTTTTTTAGTAGGTGCAGTGGTTTGATCTTTCTGTTGCAAATATCATACAACTAGCATGCCTGGTTGTCTAAATATAGGCAAAATACTTGTGTTTTTTAAGTACTTTTAGCTGTTAAATTAGATGTCTGCCCTCTGTGTTGAACAACTTGTCCCTGATATTTTCCCAACCTTTGAGGTCTTACAATTGGATTTAAAAGAAATAAATAAAATGGCTTCAGGAGAGTGTGGCCTGCCTGAAAAGTCTGCTCCAGAAATGTCTCTAGGACCTAATCAGAATCAGAACCAAAGAGAATACTGGCAGTAGATGATGTGTAGATTAGATTGGCAGGAAATTGGACTATGGCTATCTTCACTCGTGTACTGAAAACAAAACAAACCTCACACCCACACTGTTGGTTTGAGTCTTTAAAGTTTTGTTGGCGAAGCTTTGCCTTTTAGGAGTGGGCAAACAAGTCATACCCACAATAGACACAGTTATGCTGGCAAAAAGCTCTGTGTAGTCTCTGCCAGTTGAATGAAATCCTTTGGTGTATGTACTTTATTCCATTCAAGGAGGAGGCTTAGCTACCCTTTTCCTGCCCCCCATCCCTTTTTCTCCAGCCCAGCAGAAACTGTCTCCACTAGTGGGATTCATGGAGATAAAGCTGCCAGTCCTAAAGCATTTGTAAGCCAGCCATCAGAAGAAGCTGCTGTTGTCTCAAGTCTTAATTTGTTTCAGTAGATAAAGAGAAAAATGCTATCAGAGGAGACAGAGAGATAATTTGGGTGCAGAAATTGCATGAAAAGAGTAACTCGAGTCCTGTCAGAAGTGCCAAAGCCTCTGATGAGATTTCTTGGGACTTTTCCGTTTTCGTGCACCGACTTAACTTTCTCAGTGACATGGTTTTGCCTGGAGGCAGCAGTAAGCCATCAAAATATAACAGGATATCCTGGCATGACAGGGAGAAGATCTCACTCCTAAGGTTGTGACTTCTTGATGTAAGCTCTTACCAAGTGGAAGCTCCAGTTTTGGAGTGATTTTTAATTGTTTGTTTGTTTTCCCTTTCAAAAAGAAAGTTGCACGGTTTTTGCACACTAACAACTGGCCATGGAAGATAAGAAATTGCAGCAGCCAAAGCTTTAGATTTATTGCTGTGGTCAATTTCCTGTTATTTTTAATAGGATACAGCCCCTCCACATCTAAACTATTGAGCTGTATCAAAGAGACTGTATCGTGTTTCAAACCACTCTGGCTGTTGTGTCTTGAACACATGCTCATGAACAGGATTTGGGCTTCCTAAGCAATGATATATCTGGTTTAAATTTTTATTTTTTTCTCCCCCTTCCCCCTGTGTGTGCTTTCATGAACGTGTTTCAGCTCCCTGCTACAGGGATGTTTAAGAGCCTTTGTTTGACTTCATTTAAAGTTCTGTTGTTTGAAAAGAACTTTTCTCGAGGTTTGCTCCACATAGACAATGGAAAACCAGGGCTACCTGGCTGTTGGGGCACTCCTGGCCTGGCAGTCCAGCCTGGGTCACTGCATGGGTTGGAAAATAAAAATTCTTGTCTGGCTGCTGGGAGTGAGGTCCAGCTGCTTTCCAGTGCCTGAGTGACTGGAACAGAGGGAGGAAATCTGGCTGGCCAACTTGCAACAGATAAAATTTGGGTTAAAAAGCACGGTTTTAATAGAGGGAAATGAGTGCCGTGTATCATTATTTTCCTTGAAGTAATTTTATTTTGAATCTTTTGGCTATTTTAACCTTCTCAGGTTGGACAGTAACTTTTCAATGGCCCTCCTTAAAAAGTAATGAGCCTTGTCATACTTCTGATACCATAATAACTCAATTACTTTTCTTATTTCTGTCCTTCTAGATAAGATGTTTTTTCCTTCTTTTAATGATACTGTCAACAGATTTTAAAAAGCACTTAGGATCATCCTGAGATTACAGGTTTGATTTCTTACAATAAGCATTTGTGATTGGTACAGTCCTGTGGGGAGTTTCTCTGTGCAAGGGCTGTGGAAGGAAAATGAACATAATTCACAAGTCCAGGTGAAAGTCGTGGAAAGCTTAAGTAGAATTCAGCATGCCTTGAGGGCTGGTAAAGTTTTGTCTGCTGATTTGGACAAGATATCAGAAATGCAAGGCACGTTTCTGTTTGGAAGACGAGATAGCAGTTCTTGTTTTCATGGATGTTGTTAATAGTATATTTAAAGAATGAAAGTGTGTTATACATTGCATAATACTACCTGAAGGTATATCTGAATTATAAAGCTTGTTCATAATTGAAGCTAGCTAACTCAGTTTCTAATTAGACAGTTAATGTAATTCTGAGGAACAGTATTCTGTTGACAGGAATAAATTTTGGTTGCAGTGGAGATGAGTGACTTTTACTAAGGAGAGAGTGCTACTGTCTTTAAGAACTTCTTATGACAAATATAAAGACCTTTCCATATCTTAGTTTTGGCACCAGTTTTCCAGCACTGGTACTCCATTTTTAAGAAAAGTACAGCTTCCTCTTCTGGAACACGTAACATAATGGGTTTTATCCACTTTCTCTTTTTAGATGCTTGCTCTGTTGTTTACTAAGACCTCTTCATACAGAAACAAAGTGTCCAATTGTGAACATAAATGTTTTCCTTTAAAGGTTTCAATATGTTTATTATGTTGCCTGAAATTAAAGTAGAAAATAAACTTGAAAAATCAAGCATGCAGCATTTGTTTTTACATATAGAATATGAAAGAATTTACACTTAGTATCCGAATTAGTTTGTACCAGTGTATCTCCAATGGTTTTTTTTTTTAGCTTGGGGTCAACAGAAAATGCATTCTCCATGCTTTTTTGTTGCCAGTACTTGCTCTTTTAAAAAAATAAATAGAATGAAACTTTTACTAGTAGTGTCTTACGTTTCCTGGCTAGTTTGCTTGCTCAAGCAGATCTGTTGGCTACTTACAGTGTTTCAGACCATCAACATTTATATCATTACTTGTTTTGAGGAAATTTTTTTGGTATTTCCTTTCAGATTACATTTCAGATACTGGACTTCTTTTTGGTTGCAAGAACCTATGACATTTGATGATGGTGTGTTTGCATCAATTAGAATTATCTAAATGTTCTCTGTTTCAGCTTCTAGATATGAAAACATCCCAGCTAAGTTTTTGAAGACTTCTGGCCAAATTCTGTAAGCCAAAACCACAATGACTGTAGAGAAAAAATGCATTTAAATTACATGCAGACATTACAGTTCCTTTCATGGAGTCATAATGCCAATCTCAGTACTTACTACCATGGTGTCGGGCTTGAAAATGGTTGCAAAGGCATTCTGCTTCTCAAAGTTTTTCCATCTTAGAAAAAATAGCTTATCAAGCTGGTAATAGGATGTGATGGCTGTAGTCAGTCCATTTCAGATTCACAGGCCACAGAAGTCTTTTTTCCCTCATGGGCACTTGCCCAATTCAGTCTTTACTACCTTCTGTGAATGTCATATACCATCATAGTTCCTTTTCCTATGCTGTTCAATAACTATTTGTTTCTTACCATCTTTTTCTCTCCTGCTGGAGCAGGAGAACTGTTTGTCTTTCTAAAATTAGATATCCATGGATACATACTTATATTTTTCATGCACAATTTAAAACACTACATTTAAATAGAGAAAAATATTATATGTTCCACTACAGGAAGTCTGCATGCTGTATTCTTCACTTACAAGAGAATAAAATATTACATGGGATATTTCACTCTTTGTGTTGTTGAGGGAAAATAATACTTACAAAAACAGGTTTACACTAGTGTCTGTAGCCAGATTCTTCCTCTGTTTCCATTTTGCAGTATTCAGGGTACTACCCTCTGAAGGGGAGCTAACTTCATATGGGATACTTCGAAGGCACAGAATTTTATTACCATGTGGGAGCTTTTATGTCATTCCTGTCCTGTTTCTCCAGCTGTGTGGACTGTTCTTTAATATACATATTCTTCCCTGAACATCCCCCTTCAATTCTCAAGATCCCAGATAATCTTTTGGTGCATTTTTAATTTGTTAAGACTCCACAGATATCTGTAGTAGGGGTAAGAAATTATGTAGTACTTTAGTACTTTTCTTGGTTGTAGAAGCAGTTAATTTAACCATTTTATTTTATTTTATTTTATTTTTTAATTTTACTTTCAGCTAAACCTCTTCTAAGTAGCTGCACTTGCTGAAATTATCAGCATGTTTCTCAGTCAGTGTCTGCTTCTAAGACTGATAGCACTCAATGTTTATAGTTACAGCTAGAGAATGGTATGGACAGCCAAGGCCACTTGGTTCTGAAAAACATCTTATGCTCCAAAACAAAAAAGGGAGTAAAAGGCTCACACCTGCATCCCTCCTTTTAGGGAGGAGCTGACCAGACAGGTGACCAAAATTGACCAGAGTATTCCATCCCATATGCATCATACTCGGTATGAATTTGAGGGATCATGAGAGTCAAGCTTTCTTCATCCACAGCTAGTATTCTGGGAGGAATCTATCTGTTTTTCTGCCTTCCATCTGTGTTTGTGAATCTGTGTGTTCCTGCCTCCAGCTCCTGTCTGCTGCTGACTCCAGGAGCCCAGACTGGGACTTTTTCAGGGCTGCCCTACAGCCTTGGTGGTGATGTGAGTGTTATTGGGGTGAGGAACACCATATCACTTTTGTATATTCTTGTATATATTTCATCATTTTTGTTTTCACCATTACTGTTCCATTAAATCTGTGCAGTTTAGTTTCCAACCCTAAGTCTCTCTCCCTTATTCTCTCTCCTTTCCCTATAAGGGAGGAAGAGGGGTTAATAGACAGCATCTGTCATTCATTTAATTGCTGGCCTAGTGTTAAACTGTGGCATACTTTTTCCTAGAAACCCTTAAGATGTATAAAGACTTTTTCAGGGAGAAGCAAAGTGACAACTTGGAAGGCTGTTTGACATCTAGGGTAGCAAGCAGTCTGGATTCCAAAATGGGCTACCTCATTTGTTGACTTCTTGGTTTTTTTCACATCTATACTCAAATATATCATTCTCACTTCTGTGAGATACTAGATGAACAGAAGTGAACCTCCAGGAGCTGATAGCAGTATGCTAAGGTGAACTTGTTCTCATGCAGTGGTATAATTACTCTCATCTGCTCTCAAATAATAACCCACCTAAATAAATTTGCCTGGCTCTTGAAAATACTTAAAGTGTAGTTCCACTGGACCTCTGTACTGAAGGAGCTAAAAGATAAATTAGGACTGAGGAGATTTCTAGCTTTGGTTTGGACCAGTGGTTTCAGTCCCAGAGTTTGGTGTGTTTTTTCTTTAGAACACACATTAGATGAGTTAGAATGGCTTTTAACTAGCTCTCTACAAAAAAAACCAAAAAAACAAACAAAAAAAAACAACCCAAAAAAAACCCAAAGAGTACATGAGCTCTCACTGCAGTGGAAAAAAAGTGCATCCTGAGTAGGCAAAGGAGTTCAGGAGAAGGATCCAGTCTTTTAACTTATGCATATTACATGGGATTGATGCCACCCACTTTTTTTCATCTTCGGAACACTTTTGAAACTTGTACAAATTGGCCAAGAGCTGGAAAGTCTTTTGCCCTTTCCTGTCTGCACTGAATAAATGTTTTCTCTATGTTCTTTGCTTATCTTTGCCAAACTTTTTTTTTTCTCCTCATTCTCTCTCCACTTTACACCAGCCAAGGTGATGGGGTTTTCCCCTCTGCAAACTAAATTCTTGCACTAATTAAAAACAAAAAAATATTTTTTTTTTTTCATTCTGTAAGGGTTAATACTTTCATACCTCATGGTAAGGAGAGGGTGCTATTTAAGTCTTACTAGCAAGCAAGGCATTGTTCAGCCCAGTGACCTGAATAAAGACCCTGTGATATGAACTTGATTATGTGGCTCTACTAATTAATTTTTTTTCATTACAGTTGTGAAAACATGGTAGAAGATTTTGTGCTGCCCTTGTTTCTGTCAGAATACACATGAATACATCAATGTCAGAATACACTAGTGCATACATCCGACTGCCAGATAAAGTTGTTGGTTTACTTGAGTGTTTAGAGGTAGTAAGGAAGGATTTTGAAATTCTTGTTGTGAGTAGCTACATCTCCCAAGCTGGCACACATTTCCTCCAGTAAGAACTGAAGATGCCTGTCACTTTTAAGAGTTTAATTTGACTTCTGGTTGTTTATGGTGCAGCTAGATTACTGCTCTTGACAGCCATTACCACTGTGTCCTGCAGGAGTGGGTTGTTCAGATGGGATAACATGGTTAGAAAGAGGAACAAAACCTGTCATAGCATGGCAGGTAATGGCCCTCAGTGACACTTTACTTGGAAATTAATGATGGTTAGTTTCCTCTACCAGAACACCTGATATAATAGGAAGACCACAACAAGAAATGGGGTTCTTGGACTGACCTTTTGGGATTCCCTGTTAGTCTTCTTTTTGTTTGGTTTTTACCTGTTAGCTTTTTTCAAAACTCTACCTTTTTTTTCCCTTGCTCCTTCTTGATATAATTGTAATGTTTATGTTTGGATATTTTAAAGTATTATTTATTTTAAATTGAATTCTAGGCTTTGTGATTAAGAGCTTAATATGATTTTTGGCATAAACTGTAGTACTTAGGGCCAGCTGTATTTTACTCTGAGGAGTCTAGGTATCAAAGCCTAGAAAAAAGTCTGAAAAAATGTAGCAGCTTGATTTGGAGGTACATAATCAATAGTTGCCAATGAAAAATGATGTTTTGGAATCCCATAAGGGTATGATCATATTCCATCAAATCTTCTTGGCTTGCAACTGAAGAGGAACATGAAGATGTATGAATAGTCATTTAAGCTCATTTCATGTTTCTTGCTTCCAGAAACTGTATAAAAATAGCTGGGTACAATAAACAATAAATTCATTATTCTTACAAGGATATCCTGAATTTGACATGCCAGTATATGACTTTGAACTTTAGTCTTACTTAGAAATGGAGGTTGTTTTGAAGATAGCCCTTCAGAAGGATTCTCCTATTTATGCTGTGTGAATGCCTGTGTTATATTTAGGCACTGAAAATACTTTTGGACTGAGTGTCCTGTATTCTGCAGTGATGATGGGGGGGAAGGGCTGGGGTAGATCTGAGCTGTGCTTTCTTTCACAAGGATCCTTAAAGCTTCTTTTCCAGTGATCTTGTTCCTTAGAGAGTCAAGGCTGAACTCTGCTGTTATAAATCCTCCTTAGACTGAGGTGTGGGAGGGTGGTTTTCCCTGCAAACGTAGCCTTTATTTAGCTGAATTGAAATACTTTTATTCTGTCATAACTGAGCTGAATACTTTTCCCAGTCAAAGAAAGGCAATGTCACTTCTTCATGATGTTGGCCACGCAGTGGGCTTGATTAATTATTTTTTCCATCTTTAGTAGTTCCAGTGGGAACTTGTAAATGGAGAACTGAAGGTCTTGAGGAAGATTTTGTATTGTCATTATAGTCTACCAGTATCCAGAGGGAAGAGCAGAGGTAGTGTTATCTCTGAGTTGAATCACACTTCACAGGGGTTGTCAACAAACTGTAGGAGTTTCTCATTCCTTACTCCACATGGTCTTTGTAATGGCTTTATCTGTCTCCTCATCCCTGGCATCAGTTCTGTAAATAATTACCTTGTGACCCTTTGGTCCCTAGTAACTCTTTCAAAAGCACAGCTAATCATTTTGTTAAAAAAAAAAAAAGGCAAACTGGTGAATTCTTGGAAAGTTTGTCTCAGAGCCTTGCCTCTGCAAATGGAAAGGCTGAACTTTAACAGTAATAAGCAGCTTGGGTGAAATCACAGCACCCTGACCACTTGGCAGGGAGTGCTTCTCTGTCCCTTCCACTGACTCTGTTGCCTTGCCTGTGGTGGGTGTTGCTGTAAGACAGCATCATGAGTTGTTTTGTCTGCTGTGGTTTTGGTTTCTTTTGGGTTGGTGTTTTTTTGTTTTGTTTTGTTTTTTAAATCACATACAGCAACTTACTATTCCTACTATTCCACGATAATAGGAATTTTTATTAACAGGCTTGTCTTTCTGGTAAACTGTTGAATAAAATACACACCAGTACCACATCTTGACCTGCCCTTTGGTTTCAATTCATCCTGTTGCCATTCAGCACTGGTTGCAGAAAGGCTGGAGATGTGTCTCACTCCCTGTCTGTGTAGGGCAGGTCAATTGATTTCACAGGAGGTGGTGGCCATACTTACCAGCACTTCAGTAGCCATGAGCGTCTTCACAACTGTGAAGGACAGATTTCACTTTCTCTTGTTTAATACAGTTGGTGCATCCATATGGTGTTGCCTATTTCTACAGTAGAACTGGGAATGAAGACATTTAATTTCCTTTTTCTTCTAAGTGGAGATAAACAGAAGGTTTCTTGCTATCTATCTCATAGCTTGCAGGCTTGCTGTCCTAAGTAATTTAGCCCCTTTAAAAAATGAGTGAGCCCTACTGTCCATGGCCACATTAAGCTACAGAGGAATGTGAATGTCAGATTTCAAGTTAAAGAAATGGGATGCTTCCAGCTTGCTAACCAGAGACAGAATTACAGGGAGGGCTGTACCAAATGGGCTTTCTCCACTCATTTGATTTTTGTTCCTTGTTTCTTCTCTTGCTTCTCCCTGCATTCTAGTTAATGCTGAGTATAAATGTGTTATCTTCCTAAACTTCGCCAAGTCCAATGGTGTGATACCAAGGAAGAGAACATTTTACATGCAGTGAGGTTGTTTAACCATTTGTTATTTTACTCCCCCTTCTTCTGCTCTGGTGTTTAGGTTTTGTACTTATATATAGATTATGTAAGTTTATTTTATGTAAACCTATTTTCTTATTTATAGTATTTTGCTTTGCTTTCATTCAGTTGCACTTCAATGGCCACTACAGCGGATCAAAGGCCTCTTTGTGCCACTTTGATATGCATGTACAACAAACACACCTACCTGTGGTCATACAGAAAATTTTTTGATTTTGTGCAAGTTCTTTTTAGTTCTAGGTTTCTTTCATAAATTGTGCAACTTAAATTCAGAGTAACCATACTGTTTTTCACATGAGAACTAAAAATCAGACAAAATTATTTGTTTTAAATTTGAATCGCTTGTAAAGAGCAGCAAAATAAGAAAATGTTAATTTATATGTTAATATTTGTATCTTTCAATTTTCATATACAAAGTATTTTCTAGGATAGGGAGGGTCACAAGCTTACAAGTCTGTTTTGGCCTTAGTTGCTCAAGTTGTATGTTAGAATGTTAAGATAACAGTGGACTAATCTGAGCAAGGAATAAAGCTGTTTTATTTTAAAGAAGAATTTCTTTTCAGTTAATGAGCAAGCAAATTTTCTGCATTTTTTTCTCTCTCTGAAGTGTTATAATGAAACTACCTTCTCTAATAGGGTCACTTAATAAGAATTAATTTTTAACCTGATTAAAAACAGATAACCTCAGGAGTGATTCCGTATAAAGATGTCATATGTAAAGGGTATTTTGTGTAGACTTATGGAAAAAGGTAGTGAAGCATGTACTGAAGCACTGTTATGAAGGCTGAGCAAAGAATGGCATGCTACAGTTTTTAGAATTTATTACAGTGGGTTTACATATAAAGCTGCAACTTATTTTACAGTCCGAAACTAATACAGTTTTAGTAGCCTTCAGTGCAAAGCTGTTCTGTTGAGTAGAATTAATTACAAATAATATGTTAAAGGAAACAAGCCACCAATCTAAACTTCTCAGTTAAAGCACTGTTGTAACTAAAAAAGAAAAATTACACTTCTGTACAATGAAGCAATATGGGGTTCCAGTTTCTACAATTCCTTTGTCAATGCAACTAACCTAATTTATTGGAATGCTGTGGAAGTAAATTAATACCTTTTCTCCCAAGCTCCTATGAAAGCTTTTGAAAAACATTCTGGTGCTGAAGGATTCCTATTGATGGCTCGAGTGGTATTTGAGGAGTTTTTCATGTTAAAAATACGTGACATCTGTTGTTAATAATAATCTTGATTCCTATGTTCCATCCAGCTCCATGATAACCAGGTAATTGTTTTCACATCTTGTTTATCAATACAATCTGCAACAGAGATGAAGGAAGAAGGCAAAGGGCTGCTCACAGAGAGGGGTCCTTTTGTACCGTTGTAATTCTGAGACACTGGTCAAAGGAGTCAGTCACTTCAAAGAAGGTCCCTCCTGCCCCCCGCCTCCCCCTACCCTTCAGCCATAAATCTTACTTCTAAGTATTTTGACTGTTTCAGGCTAGTGTTTAAGCCCACACAGTAGGCACTAGAAAATAATCCTTTAATACAGAAAGAAAAGTACCATTAGCTCATTTCCGGCAGCTATTCTGTATTTCAGATGAGGTGTTTTGCTCCCGAAACAAATGCAGTTATTCATAGACTGTGGCTGTGTGGTTTACATCAAGGCCAATATTCAGTAAAGATAACAGATTTACTTTCTTCATGCATGTGCCCACAATATAATCCTCCTTTGATAGAACTTGAAGGATTTTTTTTCAGCAGTTTGCAGCATTGATGTTTTCATGCACTGAGGAGAGGCTTTTTTCCATGTAGGTTCAAAAGTTCATGTTATAATCTTGTATGAAGTACCTGCTTAAGTAACCAAATGTGCCTGGTTGTGGATTAGGATGTACAGTGTGCATGCTTTTTAAATTTTATTTTTCCTCTCTCCCTATCCTCTCTTTCCATCCTATCACCCTTGGCTCTTGTTGCTTATCTGCAGCCACACTTCCTCCATCATGTTATCCTGGTTCATTGTCTAATACCTGAATGGCATTTTTTCAACCTCTCTTGGGAAGCAGACCATAGCTCTGAACTTCAAGAATCTGTATAAAGTTTTGCTCTTACTGTAAGCATGCAGGTATGGGTCTTGCTTCAGGCAATGAGCTGCAGGCAGATCTTGCAGTCTCGCAAGACCTGTGTGGCAATTTTCTTCTTAATCTCCCAAATGCTCTCTTCTCACCATCCCATTGCTAAATCCCAATACAGAATGGAACCTGCAGTCATCTCTATTTTTTATTTTTTATTAGGATAGGTGTTTGATCTTTTTTGTCTTTTTTTTTTCCTCTTTTTAACAAAATTTTTATTGCACCATTTGAAATAACAGAACAACTTCGTGCTAGTGGATATTTAACTAGTGCAAATGCACTGGGGTGTATAATTTTACTCCATATCTGATTGAATTACTTGACAGTATTATCCTGTGTTTAGAACTTTTATTTGCAGTTTTATTCATGTCTTTGTAACATGAGAGAATAATGAAAACACTCTGTAAGAAGTTTTTCTGTGGTTTTTACTAAGCATATCCTTTGCTGATTTTATAATGGTTTTGCATGCCTATCCATCACATTTAGGAGGAAATGTAATCACCTGTGATCAAGGAGCCTGAAGGAGTTGCAAACCTTTTGCAAAGGTGATTTAACTGAAAGAAAAAGTAAATAAAGCCCATACTATGTTGCTACTTACTGTAACCAGTAGACTTAAATAGGAACAAAAATTGAAGAGTCCTGTGGAATATTCTGAGAGGTTTTAAAGCACTTGGATATTATTGATTTTAAATAGTTGACTCTAGCAATATTGGTTGGGTTTTCCTGATCCTTGATTGCTAGGGAGTGTTTACTAAAAACTTAAGATACAGGACCCCATAACTTTTCTGAGGGGTGGCATGTAGAGAACAGTTGTAGCACCAGGTCTGAAAGAAGGATGTGCCAAAAACCCGAAATCCTGCTCTCACTTTCCTTCTGAATGGTTTGACCAGGTAGAAAATATTACCCATCTAGATTTTGCAGTTGCAGAGAAATACTGCTTTCTTTTTGAAAAAATAAAAAAATAAAAAAAAATTAGTGCATTTTGAATCAACTTTCTATTTCAGAGAAAGTAACTTTTATTCTAACATAGCTTTGCCATACAGAAAGTGTGTGAATGTGTGAGGTAAAGTGGCTCATGCAGGAGGGGGGGTCCTAGCAGATTTCCAGAGATGGCATAAGATAAGCTGTGGTGATGCTCTCTGGAATTAAGGAGGTGAGGGGGGAAATATAAGAGCACAAAAAAGAAAACAAACCCCACAAACAAACAAACGAAACCCAAAAAACCTCCCACAAGTGGAAAAGGGGACGGGGGGACGGGGCGAAATAAAAAATGGCAGGAGTTCCTGACCTCACTCTCATTCCTGACAGTAGTGAGCTCTGAGATGAGACTGCCTCACATAAAAAATTGCAGCCTTGGAGGAATGCCATCCAGGAGCTGATTGCTCTTGGCTGTGTCTAATTTGGGGTCTTGCAGTAAGAGCCAAGGTGTGAGAAAGCTGTTAATGGTTAACTGGTGTACCCTGCCGAGCTAACCCTGATGTGGAAGAGAGGTGGAGCTGCTTGCAGACACCTGCCATGGACAGACAGGCAGCATTTCTTACTCAGAAAAGAATATTACTGGCATTTCGTTTTTGTTTTTTTTTTTTCTCTAGAGCACAGCATCCTGCAGGGTGTACAAGTGAGTGGTGAAAACTCCAGCTTCATTACCAATATTGGTGTGGATTAAAACTGACTGCAATGGCAGCCAAGGTCATTTAGATATGCTTTATGCAGGTGTCACTCCTAACTTGAATGCTTACACTAACTCAAAAAGAGTTCTTCTTCAGAAGTTGCATTATAAAGACCTGTTGAATTGTTAAGGGTATTCTGGAGCTATGAGAAAGGATGTAAAGGATAAGGTGCTAATTTGCATTTTGGAAAGTTCATGTAATTTTTATGGTAGAGACTGCTGGATACTGACTTAGTGCCACTCACAAAAATACTGGGTACTTGTGCACCTTGATACATAAGAGGAAATAGGTGTCTGCCACATTGATGAGTATCCACACACCTCCACAGAACTGTTCTGCAGATGTATAGAAATGTATTTTTTATACAGAGTGGTCCTTTAGCAGGGAAGGAGGGAATAACAAAGGGTACATCTACAAGAATTTATGCACTTCAGAAGCAGTGAGTATATACTCTTACATGTATTGCAATAAAAGAGGAAAGAAAGGGTGGATTTTTAACTGTTCTGAATTGGAGTGATACTTTTGACTTTATAAATAAACTTCTCTAGATGCTTTATTTTGTCTACTGAATTCAGAATCTGACCCAAGTGTCATACAGTGAAAACACCTGACAACTGAGATAGAAAAAATCTGTTACTCCAAAGATGAATGGGATTGAAAATGGCAGTTTTCCTGGAAAGTGAAAACTGATGGAATTAGGAAACAATTGCTAAACAATTTTTGGGCTTTGTACACTGTGTTTTGGTGTCAAATGATGCACAGTTGTAGTAACAGTAGCTGTTGTCTTCTGCTTTGAATGTTCCAGAGTCCTGGGCATCAGTTCAGGCTCACAAGTACACAATCTCTAGATGCTTAGAGACTTTTAAAAGTTCTGCATAGGATATTGTAGTAGTTATTAAATGAAAGTAAAATTTTACTCTTTTATCCCCTACTGAAGAGTTGATAATGTTAGGGTACGACTTGAATGTCCACAGGAAATTTTGAAGTATAAACAAATAGTTGAAAACAATGGACTTGCAGCAGTTGGCTTGTATTATGTAAGGGTTAAACCCACCCCTTTCATCTGTTCCATGATGAATTTGACTCCTGAAAGTTAATCAGGCTTTATGGAAAATCCACCCATAACTGGGTGGGATACAGACCTCACCAGGTACAGAAATACTCCTTGCTGTGCTCCACCAGGAGAAAACTCTCACACAAGAGCAATCAGTGGAGAGAAAACTGTTTCACAGGGACAGATCTCCTCCCCTAGACAGACCTCAACGAGATGGATTGTGCCAGACGTCCTGTCTCTCATACACTGTTGGTTTCTTGGGTTTGTTTTTTTTTTTCTTCCCTTAAACCTGTAGGCTGGCACACCACTAGCAGCTCACATCAAACGCTGCGGTGTGCCGCCCAGCCCAGGGTTACATACTTGTGTTAGGTGTGCTGCTGCTCCTGCACTGCTAGGAATGCTGGAGGGCTGCCATGTGCTGTTGGTAAATACAGGCTGCACTTTGACAGTAATTGCTTTCTTCCTGGAGTTTCAGAAATTACCTACGAAAGCAAATGAAGTGCGAGAGAAAGCATTCTGCTTTAAGTGCATATCAGATCCTTTTCTTTTTTAATTTCTTTTTTTACACGCCTTTAAATGTGATACAGTGAAATATATGAAGTCTGTAATAGAGAAGCGAGTCACACACTTGGAAATGTCCTGAGAGTTATCTTTCTTCTCACCTGGCCTTAAAATAAATTTAAGGAAGCAAGAGAATGGCCTGTGACTGGAGCAGTGCCCTTTGCCACCCAAAGCATCTTCTGCCAGATGGCCTCATCCCCATGACTTCCTTTGCTCTCTTCAGCCTGTGTTTTAAAAAGCCCTAGCTGACATTGGGAGATGGAAGGAAGAGTTTTTCATATTTCTGGCTTCTTTTGGGTTTAGGTTTGGAAAAGGTGTAAAATGTTCATTTGTTCATTTTTGTTTTGGTCTTTTGGATTTTCTTGATTTGTTTTTTATTTTGCTTGGTTTGGTTGTTTTGTGTTTTGTTTTTTTGGTGTAGTAGCGGTTTGACCTAGTTTCATGTCTCAAAAAAAAAAAACAAACCCCAAACCAAACCCATTTTGGAAAGGCACAAATTTTTATTTGCATCAGGTAATTTAAACCTCTCAGTAGATTTTTATATTTTATGCAGAAACTAACCAAATTTCCTTACAAATCAGAAGCAATTCTGATTTGCATATCAAAGTCTGAATCTGACCTAGTTCTTCAGGCAGGCCAGGCCAGTGAAGAAGGCTGGTTGCCCATAGGTAGTATTACTGCTCCAGGTCATGATAGGACATTCTCCCCTTAAACTGCTACAGTTGTGTTATTTGTGGCTTGAAGGTGTTTCAGTTTGGTGCCCAGTGTTGTGCTTGGAAGATATTCTTGGTTATACAAGACAAGTATTTTTTACTACATCTATGTTAATAACTATTCTGTTGCTGAATGTTGAGGGAGTGGTACCTCTTGAAACCTCTTTTGTACAGGGAAGGATTTCTGACAAGAATGTTCAAGGATTTCTCCTCTCTCCCATTGCAAGATGCAGAGGTGTTGAAGGGGAATCAAAAATCTTTGGAGAGATTATACATCCATATCTGCTCCTTTTGCATAGCCAATATGCTGGTAAGGCTCCCACATGTAGTATCAAGTAAGATAAGTAAGTGTGTCTTGTGCTGAGACATGGATGATTTATAACAGGGTCCATCTTTAAGCTGCTTTCTAATGAAAACTGTTAGGAGAACTTGTGCCGCGCTTGCAATGAGACCAAAGGTTAAAGATTTAGCTTTATTCTCTGTCAAATTTTTTTTTCAGTCTTTGTTCTCTTTTTCCATCTTTAGTCTTCTCTTTGTCCCCCATAGCCATTGACTTTATCCATATGGCTTTTTCATGTAAATAGCATGAGAAGTAGGATTTCAATGTCTGTGGTAGCAAAGGGGTTGGCTTGTTGTTAAGTTGAGGGGTTTTTTTTCTTGGTTTGCTGAAACAAGAGTATTGGAATTGACGAAAAATCCACCAAGACAGAGTATCACTTCGTCTTCACACTGGTGAAACTGCATTTGGGATAGATGCTTTTTGAAAAAGCTATTTTGATATTACATTTTGTACAGCATTTGCCATCAAACTCTTTCAGACAAAATATTCTGCACAATCAAGTTTAGCTGTCAAGTGAACATGTGCTGAAACGAGTTAAAAGTACAAAATGCAGTCAGAGGACTGCTGGCCTGGTCCTGCACCTGGAAATTACGTTGGGTGCGGAGACCCTGAGTGCACCTTTGTGCCCTAATGGCTCTGACCAGCCTCAGCTGGGCCTTCCACCCCACCCTCTGCCCACATGTCTGGGATCTCCATTTCAGAGCAGTCCTGGGGCTCTGGCTGAGCTCTGTGGCTGGTGGTCTCCAGCTCCTTCTGCTCCAGGTAGGGCTTCTTGGATATTACCTGGACACGGTTCAAACCCATTCATGCTGGGCTGTCAATGGATCCCTTTGCAGTACCCAGTTCTGCTCATCCAGCTCATCTCCTAAGGGATGGTGCTGTGGCTGGTGAGGACAGAGCACCGATGGGGTTGCTCTCAGCTCCCTGCCCATCCCCTCTGACCAGGCAGCCCTGCACAAGATGTTTGTACCACTCTGTCATCAGCACACGCCTGTTGAAAAGCCTTAGTGTCTCAGGTAGTTACTTTCTGAGACACTTGAGAGTTTAGTGCCAAGCTTTTGGTTTCTAGAGGGACTTTGTTTCCCCCTCTGATTTTGAAGTTTATTTTTGAATTGGTATTCAAACCAGGTATTAGCAATGGATCACTTAGAGATGAGTGGCGAAATGAGCAGTTAAATTGTTTGTGGTTCTGTAAAGATTTTTTTTTTCTCTCTTCTTCTCCCTCTTCTTCTCCCTCTTCTTCTCCCTCTTCTTCTCCCTCTTCTTCTCCCTCTTCTTCTCCCTCTTCTTCTCCCTCTTCTTCTCCCTCTTCTTCTCCCTCTTCTCTCCTCTTTTGTAGTTGTGTTTTCTGGGACATGATCGGGGGACATTATTTTTTTCATTTTATATGTCTACAAAGTATGTACTTTAAACAAAGGATATATCTGTTTAGCAGAATGTTTACATTCCTAAGCTTATTCTTCTACTAAAAACCTCGTTTAGTTCAGCATGCTTGTTAGAGTAAGCTTAACTCACAGAGGGCGAATTACACATAAATTTGAAGTATGACAGTGGGAAGGGGGAGAGAGAATTGAAAATCATCAAAAGATGGAACAAAAAGAAAAAAGGAAAAAAATACCCAAGGTTATAAAAAGCTCTAATTTCTTTCTAGAAAAATAAATCATTAAATACTTATATAGAAGATGTCCATTTAAAGGATGGCATGTCTGTCCCTTTCACACCTGAAATATTCTTAACTGAAATCCATTTTTTAAAAGCACAACGGTTATCTGATGAGCTTTTCATAGACTTGCTATAGTTTAATTTATTTTGCTTCATTTTAATTGTAGTGAAAGGGTGAGTCTGAGGAGAGGTGTTGTGAATACCTGCACAGTTTGCTTGATTTCATTAGGGACACTGCTACTCCTTGACAACCCTTTAACCAGAGAAGGAGATCCTGTAATGAAATAATCCTTCATTTTGAAGACCAAAATCATCTATCTCCAGTATTTTGCCTGTTTTAGTTGTCTACAAGATAACTGTGACTAAAATGGATGTTCCTGATGCTTTCAAAAGTGCACAAACAAATAGAAGCTAAACACCTTGTTTGCTTTAAGAACCTGTAAGCAACCAGTGCCTTTGAGATCTGATTCAGAAAGCTTACCAGAAGCTTTGTGAGTGTTACTTTAACAAAAAACCCAATTGGGAAGTTGAAACACCCAGAAAATGTGTAAATAGAAAGGTTAGTTATATCCATTGAACCGAGGATTAATAGTTGTTACAGGCTCGACCAATTGAAACCGGTTTAATCTGTCCCAGCTTCGCCATCCCAGTTCATTCTTTAACTGGAAACTAATTTAAGTGTGACATTTAGTGTGAAAGAGCAACCATTGGGCATTTGTGTATATTTAAGTGAATGAAAAGGTAACCTAAACCCTGTTACAGAAAGTGCTGAACCTGTTTGTATGTCTGCATTTTTAGAAAATAGTGCTGGCTGATCACCATTGGCAGAACTGAGGAAAAACTGCTTTTATCTTACTGCTTCTTGAAAAATGGAGGAAATATTTGCCTGGTTTACTTGAGCACATAACTTAGAGTAGTTAATTTGCAATCCATGTCAGTGTATCCCTTATGCAGGAACTGGTGGGTTTATTCCCGAGTAGTGTGTTTGCATACAAGTCTTATGGGGTGGCTTCTCCTGCAATAGCTGCAGTGTTCAGTGAGCCTGGTGACCACAGCCAATCATGGGTTTTATTTTTACTAGCATTGATTTCATATTTAGGCTACTATTAACTATAAATTTACTGTACATAGGGTTGCTCATGTTCTGTAAGGAAATGTGTGCAACTAACAGTAATGCAAGATAAGATTTTTTTTTAAGTTGAGTTGGCTAGCTGAAACTCTCTGTGTGTCTGACTTAGCCAGAGACTGAACACAAATGCTGTCCTTGATAAGATACAGCTTTCCACACCCTTCCTTCTTTGTAATTTCCTTCCATTCTTCCCACTTTCCAAAGCTTGGTGCTGTTGTTTTGGATATGTTGGTAGGCAAGGTAGTTGCCAAACAGTTGTCTAGGGTTAAAGTTCTAGTGTGGCCTGTGTGTTTTAGTGCATAGATCTGCTGTCATTCTCCTGAGTGATGCTGGATAAGCTGGCTAATATTTGTTTCAATTCCTCTTTTGTGAGTCATGGCTAACATGTTCCTGCCTCATCAGATTGTGGTGAGGATGTATTCATGTGTCTTTCATGGCTTCTGGTGTTACAGTGATGCAAGGTATAACAGGTCCCTCATGCAATCATGTGAATGTAATAAATTATGTCTGTACCCACAGAAGTTAGAAATGAGAGATGAAACTGCAGCAGCTAATTTGGTAGGTTTGCTTGCACTTCAGTCAAATAGCACATGCCTGTTCTCAAATTCTTCACGTTTTTCTCTGGTAAAGCTAGTAGACTATCAGTGTAGTTGCACACATAACCAGTGAGAGGTTTCTTGTGGTTTTCTGGGATTTTTTGTTTGTTTTTTTAGTAGGGCTTTTTTTTGTTTGGTTTGGTTTGGTTTTTGCTTCTTTAACCCCCTTGTAATAAATGCCAAAATATACTGGTTTTGGAAAATACGCTTTATCAAATATGTGATAGTTGTCTCTAGAGTAATAATAATCACTGTAGTCAATTGATTTGCTTCTAATATTTTCCATAGCAACTACATTAAGTAAAAATGAAAATAACTGATTCATGCAGTTCTGTGCCAAATGGTACATGTGAGCAATGTACTATCTATTTGAAATGTCACATACAGCTAAATGGTGCATACTTTGCCGGCAATGCTATCTCTTGTTTCTCTTAAGAAGCAAGGAAATAGGAGCTAGTGTTTTTTTGCAGTACTATTTGTTAAGAGAAATGGACTTCTAAATGCCAGCATTAGTGTCCCTCTATCTCTTTCTCCAGTATATTCAAACAAAATCAGGAAGGCTTGGTAGCAAGTAATTTGCTTTTTATTTCATTCCTCTCTACACGTAGAAAGTAACATTTTAAAGCTGTTTATGCTAATGAAAATGGTTTGGTTATCTTGAACCTTCTCCTAACTGAACTTTTTTATTTTTTATTTTAAATGTGGGATCATAGCTTCCTAAATGTCATTATTTCTGTATCTCTAGATCTTCTGCCTGCTTTGCATTTTGGCTTACAGTTACATGTGTCCCTGATAAATTTCAGGAGTGGTAATTAGAAACAACATCTAGAATATGTGTACTCCTCCTCCCACTCAGTTTTATCCTGGTCTCTGACAGCTGCTCCTGCAGTTACTCATTCCACCTGAAAGGGTGAAATACAGAATTGCTGTGGAGCTGGAAGTGAGCAAAATGTCAGGGATTGCCTCAGCGGGGCCTTCTCTGAAATGGGTGGGATGCTGCTTGCCTTTCACATGCATACTTTGGGTTTGATTTTTCAGAGGTGCTGAGCGCCTGCATTTCCTGCTGAAGGCAGACAGCCTTTCTTCTTTCAAAGTTGCACCTCTTTTAAATGCCTCTATTCCTTAGCTTTTTAAGCAAGCTTTCAAAGCTGGCCTGAGGGCACCAAAATTTAACTTGAAGATAATGTTATAGACCCCTGTGGTGGGGGTAATGGTGGGAGGGTTAGCACCTCTGGATTTCTGCCTTGTAGAGTTGCTGTTTCTACTGAGCTTCTCAAAGAACAGCTTTGCAATTAAATCCGTGCTTTAAATTCAGCACCAAAATAGAATTTGGAAAGATTTGTCCCATAAGGTGTTCTTTTGAGAGCTGAAGTAAGTGCCCGGCAATCCTGTGTGCGGAGGTGTTTATTTTATGGTTTTAAGTGTGACTTTTTTCCTTTAAGCTTTTTTTCTTTTCCACTGATCATTAGCAATGTCTGGCTTCACACCTAACCCTACTTATTTGTATGTATTTTGCAGGAATCCCTTGAAGCTCTCCCTGGGAATGGACAGCTACCTCCCACTCTGGAGGAGAGAAGCGCCAGTTGAAGAAGCCTCCAAGGCAAGTCGACAAGTGTGCTGATAACTCCCAGAAGAGCAGAGGGAAGGGGTGACCTCCCAGGCCAACAGCCATGCCTTTCGGGCTGAAACTGCGACGGACCAGGCGCTACAACGTCTTGAGCAAGAACTGTTTTGTGACAAGGATCCGTCTGCTGGACAGCAATGTGATCGAGTGCACCCTCTCCGTGGAGAGCACGGGGCAGGAGTGCTTGGAAGCTGTCGCTCAGAGGCTGGAATTACGTGAGGTAAGGGTAACCCGAGGAAGACCATCTGTCATTCCATAATTTGACACATTTTCAGCTCAGGCAGTCTGTTCGTTTGAGTCATGTTATTCTCGGAGCTGGCCAGATATGATCAGCAGCTGGAGCTTGGACAAACATGTTCTGGTTGCATGAAAACTGAAAGCAGAACGGCACTCGGGTTTTGTTCTGTTGCTCATTCATCATAGCTTTGTGAGCTCTTTGTAGAGGAGATGAAAAATGATGAGCCGCCTTCTTTTCTTCGAAAGTGATGGGTGTTACTTTCTCAACTGAGCGCCCTGTGACAGTAATTTTTATCTGAGTCTAAGCCTCGTTTCACCAGTGTTCTTGGCTAAATTATGCCACTGGGAAGACCACCTCTGGCTTTTAAATATCCGTCCTCATATAAATGTATTCTTGTTACTAACATACTGAAAGAAGCAAGAGTTGTGTGATTAGGAGGAGCAACTAGTAGCATTTTGAGGGTGGTGGGGGCATTTTTCTTTTGTTTAACTGAAATATTTAACATCTAGAAGTCTGAAGGTCTTTTGCATTCCTAATGCTTCTGAAAAGGCTGAAGAAACCCAGTCTTACTTTAATAAAGACTGAAATCCTGTGTTTTCTACTTGCTGTAGAGTTCAGTGTTCATGCCTTTTTAGAAATATCTCTCTGATATGCATGATACAAATGAGCTGTCTTTTCTTACTTTGTGTGGACTCATTGCATGTATCCTGCATGTTTCTAGGCTTTTGCCTAGTCAAAAAAATCTTTACCTGGAAATTGTCTTATCATCTGACTGTCCTGGCTGATGCTTTCAGTAAGCACAGCTGGGAAACCTAATAATCTTGTTGTGCCTTGCTTTTGTTGGCCCTTTGTAACGGTGGCAACTGAAAGGTAGCATACATGTAACTGGTACAGATGAAAACTAAACAAAACCTCCTTTTTGTACATTAATAATGATAATGAAAGAACAATCTGTATGTGTGTGCATGCAGAATAAGCAGGAGAATGTGCAGGCAGCAATAGGGCAGGGAGTCAGAATATTACATGGTCATTTTTCATAGTAACTGGTTTTTTTTGGTTTTTTTTTTAAATGTGGATTTTAGTAGAATTGTCTTCTTCTGCCCCTTCTAGAAATGAATAATTCCTAGTAATTACTTTTTTCCTTTTTATTTTTCTTTCTGTTGGTGATGCTTTAGGGTGTCCTTACAGAGAGGTTAGATCCTTCCCTTTCCTTCCAGTGCAGAAAGGAAACAAATGAATTGAGTCCTTCTTCTTGTGTTCCTTGAGGGTTTATCTAGTTGGTGCAGTAGTCTGAGCCTGATGATCCTCTCTGGAGGTCCACCTGCATTTATGAACAATAGCTCTGTCAGCAGGTTCACATTCTTTTCCACAAAGCATTTTGTTATTTCAGAACGTGTTTTGTTCCATTTTGGAACAAAGCCTGAAGTTTCAAAATTTTCCAGAGAAAAGAGACTGAACAGTAGAGTAGCAAAGGAAGTTGTTTTGGTCAGTGTTCAGTTTCATGGGGGGTTTCTATTGCCTTGGGTTTTTTTCATTTTCAAAATTATTTGTGTCATGCAAAAAGATCTATGTCAGCACAAAAAGTTTGTATTTCAAGATAAAAAATATTTTAACACAGAAGAGAATGCTTTGATGTTGTTGGAATACTTTCCCTTGCTTTCATCACCCTCCCCACTTTTTTTTCTTAAAGTTTTGGCAATGCTGAACTGATTTTGTGAAGTTCATATTACAACAGTACAGCAGTTTTTGACAGAAATTGGTGGGGCTTTGTTTTAAGTTTGTTTTTATTTTGGTTTGGTCTGGTTTTGTTTTTGGGGGGGGAGTTGTGGGGTTTTTGTTTGATGGGTTTGTTGTTGTTTTGTTTTGTTGTTCTTTTTTCTTTTTCCTGATTAATTCTGGTACTACCCATTGCTGCTTTAAATGCGTAGGAGAGAAAAGAATTACCATCCTCTTTCAGCTCTGAGAGAGTCTGCATGTATCCTCTTCTGCTTTCCTCTTTCTTTCATGAGGAATAATTGGAGTTTGCAAGCTTAGAAGTGCAAGGTGCTGGGTGCCATCCTTTCCCTCAGACTCAAAATTCCTCTGCCCCTCTAAGTCTTCCTGCCCTGGTTTGTAGGGAAGCAAAGCTGATGCAGTCATTTGGTGACTGTCCCCTTCCCTCTCTAGGCTTGATGCCATTTTTGAATGTGCAGAAGAACCAAGTTCTACTGAAAGGCAAAAAATACTTTGACAAAGCTCAGATTTCTACAAGATTTATGCAACTGGATAGTTGTGTATAGAAGGGAAACCCATTAAGTGTAAAGAGATGGGAATCCTGACAAGTGTTCATATTGGAGAGAGTCTTTTAAAATTCCCCAAATGCAGCAAAACCTTCAGCTGGAATATACCTTTTCTTAGGAATCCTGATCAGCAAACTATGATGTAAAAGTAAGGAAGAAACTAAGCTTTATTAAAGCTCATATTCACAAAACATTACTAAATTCCTTTTTGTCTCCATGCAGGCTCAAGTAATAATATATGTACTCTTGACAATGAAGATCAATTTTTGCTTGGTCTTACATTTAAATAAATCCCAGGTGTACCCAATTTTTACCTTTGCCTTAGGAATACATCATTGTTTCACTCAAGGCAATTTCTTAGAAATTAACAAAAGACTGTTCAACCTTCTTCCCCCCCACTTCTGAAAAGCAAAACTGTTTGAGACTACTGTATGTATTGTTGTGTAGGGCTGTCAATCATTATGCCACACATGACTGAAAACCAGTATCTAATGGATTATGCATATTTCTAGTTGATCTCTGGGGAATGCAACTCCCTCCCTGAGTCAGAGTTCAGCAATAGGTCAGTAGAAAGTGTAGCCTTGTAACTACTGTAAAATCTGTTTTTATCCTCAAAAGGATAAAAGCAAAGCGCTTGACAAAGCATCTGTCTAATAGTTGAACAGTTATTAGTTCAAATAAATCGAGCTCTTACATCAGCATTATGTAAAGAGTAAAGACAAGAAGATGGGAGGAAGGGAAAGAGAGGAAAGCCAAGGTCAGAAAAGTAACTCTGTAATCTTGTTTGTATGTACACAGATTATAGAAAGGGCTTTTTTTTTTCTCAATATAACAGCATTTTTCCATTCATGTGAGACTATGTGAACCCACTTGAAACAGCGGAGTAATCAGTACAAATATGTTGTGAGACTTGACATCTTGTTCTTTTTTTTAATCCTTAATTCACTATATAAAATGATAAAAAGTTTAAAGATAGAGTGTTCTAACATACTGTAAGGTGTGGGGGTGGTTGGGGAGGTGGGATGGTGGCAAGACGGTCCTTTCCAATCTTTCTTTTGAGCTGAATTTCACCATGATGCCTCCAGCACTACACCCAAACCAAAGTGGGAGGATGGCTGTCCAAACACCGCAGGGGGATGCTGATGGCTGTGCAGAGCTGGTCGTTTGCTGCCATTTTCATCCTTTTTTGTGTCCTAGAAGGTGTCCCCTCCTCATAGGGCATGACTGAAAAGCTGTAGTCTGCAGCCAGGTTGTGTTGAGGTTTGGTTTGGTTTGAAGTGTCTTGCCAGCAAAGCTGGGACAGGATTCAGGCAGCACTTGGACAAAAGACCTTCTAGGAACAATTGGTTTCTAATAAAGAGTGCTGTTCCTTCCATGTGAGTGCCCTGGGATATCACAGTTTAATGTTTTTTGCCTGGAGGAGCTGGAATTCTGCCTCTTTCTCGAGAATAAATATTTAGTTGGCTGCTTAACCAGTTGCTTTAACAAACACCAAACCTGCTTCCTTGCATCCTTTTGAGTGAGATTCACTGTTTATTAAGTGTCTGTCATCTATTGTTGATAGTTCTACTCTTTTTGCCCAACTTGAAGACAGGGGCAGCTCCAGACTTGAGAGTATAGTTAAGTCCAAATCCAAAATTAGTATATTGCCTCCTGAATTAGCAGCTAGGTTGTCTTTTAAAGACTTCTGAGCACACGTTTTGTGTATCCAGTTTCCTCTTCTGAGTCACTGTGTTTCAAGAATTGTTTTTTAATGCAGCATCTTTGGGTCATGCAGGTGCTCTGCTTTTTGTCATCTGCTTTAGCAGAGGGCTGCAGTTCTAGAGAAGCGTGAGCCAGATTCCATATACCATGTATGAAGATGTGATAGGGAAGACCAAGATCTAATCTGTAGATTAGGCAGACCAAGAGCACTAGCAAAGAAGCTTTTTGTCTGCAGAATGGATGTGTGTGCACACGTTTAGCGTTCCGAAAAGCTTTCCTTCAGTGTGTATCACTAGTCTGTCAACTATGACTAAAAAAAGAAATTTTGTATTATTTTCAGAAGTGAAAGCATCATTCAGTTTCTTTGTCACTTGAACTGCTGATGTACCTGCTAGAACATCCCATGTTACTTCAGAACCTGCTAGGTGTAGATGTGTATTCCATGAAATCTGAAGTCAGTGGCTCAGTTTGTACAGGTGGACGAACCGACCAGCTTTTGGAATCCGCCTAGTTTTCAGTCTGCTACTTATAGAGAAAAAGGTCATGTTCTTCTATCCTGTCATCATGTTTGTGAGGTGTTTGTGTGGTAAAAATGTTTTGTGGGCAGAAGCATATGGCAACACATGACTCAGATTCTGTAAGGCTTTCTGGATAGTCATATGCCTGGTCACAGAGTACTGAACTTGATGGTCCAGCCACTGCCAGTCCCATGTTCCTTTGTTCCTGTTTGGAAATTACTGATGTTCTTAGAGGAGAGAGTCTCTTCAGGCATCTGCAGTAGTGACTACAAGACCCTTTCCCCACTATGGCTTGTTAAAAAAGGCTCATGTTTTCAAGAAGGCAAGCTCTTGGTGGCAGGGAGCTGATATTCAGGCAACTGTGCTGTTTGTCTCTCCAAGGCGTATGCACTTGTGACTTGAGCTATGGTTTGCAGTCTCTGTGCTCCATCTGCAATTGCTCAATCCCCTCCAGGCTGCTTTCCAGGAAAACAGTTGTGTGAAATGAATGCTGCCATGGTTGGGCCACTGTATCTGCTGTAGTCTAAAAACTTAAACACTTCATTTCTTTCATGACTTATTCCTTGAAAGGGGTTCAGGATTCTAGATTTAGTATTTGAAGAGCCTTTCAAGTTCCAAAAGTTTTTAGAGAAGATCTAAACTTTTGTTGTCCCCCTGCCTCCCCCCAAATGTGAGGTACTGTGCTCATTTAAGCTGTTTAATTGCAACATTCTTAATCACTTGAATAACTTTTTTAGACTTCAGTCTTCAAATCATCTTAGTTGATAGATATTTTAGTGTTTGTAGACAAGCACTCTACACTGCAAATTTAGGTCCTAGGTGATATGAATGTTTACTTTTTAAAGCAATATGGAAGATCTGTTTTCACAACTCGTTACTGTTTCTTGCTAAGGGTGAGCTGTCCTGCTCTTGTGATTTCAAGAATTTGTGCATAAAAGGATTTCCCTTGTGAGGTAGTAAAATTACTGGTTTTTTTCTGCCTTCACATTAATTCCTTTTCTTTGCTGTCTCCCCTGATTCTCCCACATTCATGTTAATCTAGTTACTGTCACGGTGAGAAGTTCAAAAAGAACTTTTGTTTCCAGTGATTGCTACAGAGGGAAAGTAGATAAATGTCAGTTTAAGTTTATCCTATGGGAGATGCTGACTTCTTGATTTATTTGTACATTGGGTTGATTGATTTCTTGGAATACCTGTAAGTTATAGAGGGAAATTCTGGATTGATTCTCTTAAAAAAAATCAAAAAAACAAAAAACCCCACTAGATTGCTTTAGTGTACCAAATTGAGTTTATAGAGAAAGGACTGTGCAGTGTTCAAGCTAACTGCAGGTTTGTCAGATTTAATTGAGGAATCAATTTGAATTAGTTACCACCTTAGTTAAATGCTAGTCCGAGCATTCTCCAAAATTCAGAATAACTATGTACATTGTGAGACCCTAAAGTAAATACATCTGCACACCAATTCAGAGTTTTTGCATATGATTCTCTCTGCAGGGCAGTTGGATTAAAGACCAAGAAAGTTCATTGAAATAAAATAAGCATGCAGAAATAGTAATGATCCTACAGTCAGATCCTAAATCTGTTTGATGTCCACAAAAATTCCTCTCCCAATTTATTTCGTTCATTCCGGTGTTAGTATAGAGTGACATTTGATATTAAAGGCATTGCTGGAAATGTACAGATGCTGTTGGCTGAAATACCAAAAAAAAAAAAAAAAAGATGTTGGTATGGACTTCACAGTTAGGACTACAGTCAGATTTCTGAATCACTCATGGATTAGTTCCTTTGCTAAACATGAACACTGTTTTTCACCTTTTCTTCACATCTGTGGTTGCAGCACTTGCTGTTAATTATAGTATAAGATCAGTGTGTTTACTGTAGCAGGTTAAGGGCTTTTTTGATAGAATCCTTCCTGGTGGATTGGCTATTCCTTCAACTGCTTACTACCAGTTTTTAGTATATGAAGCTCTAGTTAGGACCACTGTTCCTTGTTAATAACTTTCCATCAACAATGATCCCATATGGCTTGTCTAGGAGGTACTACAGATACATTTAGAATGTGTCTGAATAGAAATATATGTGTCTGAATAGAAATGTGTCTGAATAGAAAATAGCTCAGGTTTTCAACCAGGTATTTCTTTAAGAACCTAGAGAAAATGACTTAGGTTTGTGATGCATGTTGTAAGTGCAATATTTATCCATCATGAATCCTTGTGAGTGTATTTAAAAAAAAAACCCAAAACTAAAAATGTTCTGTATTGGGTTCACAGTTCTGGTATTGGTAGGTATATTTTGACATATTCATTCTGTTCTATAACTGAAGAGTCCTTGTCCTTTTCTTGCAGTCTTTGTGCTTTACTTCAGACTTAGTGTTTGCTCTCTGTTCACAAAGAACAGGAGTAAAAGAAACAGAAGACTCAGCCACTTTCTGTAAATCATTTATGTCACCTGTGCCATCATGTCAGAGCTCTTTAATATGCATTTGGGAGAGATGGCTAGGGGCAGATAGTGCTCCATGAAGTATATTATATTGCAATATTAATTTGTCATTGTCTTCAAGATTGTCCTAAAAATGAATAAATAAATAAAAATAAAAAAAGTAAAAAAGAAACTACTCTGAATTTGTGCATGGAAAAATTTGCATGATGTCATCTGTACTTATTTGCATTTGTGTCACTGATTGTATGTGTGATCTAGCTGAAAAAGGTAAACTGACACTATTTTGTTTCTTTATCTAGACTCACTACTTTGGCCTTTGGTTTCTCAGCAAGAACCAGCAAGCCCGCTGGGTTGAACTGGAAAAGCCTCTGAAGAAGCAGCTGGACAAATTTGCCAATGAGCCTTTGCTTTTTTTTGGGGTAATGTTCTATGTGCCCAGTGTTTCCCGACTGCAGCAGGAGGTAACAAGGTATGTGAGTTCCCTCTGTTCACACTGTTGTGATATAGCTGGGAGGGAACAGGCAGTTCTCTCTTTCTGGCACTCAGTATTTTCTGAGTTATCATGTGATTCTTTCTTTTTCTGGTGGTTATCCAAATGGGAAAAAGTGAGAAAAGTCACTCCTTGAATATGTCTGCTTGCAAAAGACAAAAAAAACCCCAAACAATAATTTTAAAAGGGAGTAATAGGTATGTTTAAAAACCTGACATAAATTTTAAGAAGTGTTAATAGTGACTATACTCTTTTTCTGTAAACCCCTACTGATAAAAAGCAAGCCACAAAAAAAAGACTTCTATATACAGTTTTAATTTATTATTCTTATGTTTATCTGTGCTTTGCTGAAAAGAATCTTTTCTGGGTTTTGTGCATCTTACTCCTGACTTTGCCCTTTACACTTCACAAAAGGATTAAAATTGTTAGAGCATATTAGTCCTTTAATGATGATCAGGGTGCACCTTTGCAAACAACTTCAGTGGGAATTAGTCTTTTACTCAGAGCCCTGTGCTGCAGTTGTAACAATGCAGCTGTTTTGAGGGCCTGCTCATGTAAACCACATCACTGTGTGGGTTTTGCACATCTGTGCTGTATTTAAATTAAAAAAAAAAAAAGAAAAGCCAAAAAAAGCCCCCTTCATCCAAAAAGGGATGGGCTTGTTTTCTTTCTAACCAAAATTATTTCATTAGCCACTCTAGACCAGAGTTGCATCAGGACAACTAGAAGCAGAGCCTGGAATAAGTGGGCAAGGGTTACAGGGTAGCAAAAGCCTCTCCACTGAAAGAAGTGTTCTACCATTGCAAATTGGAATTCACTGAGTGGCCATCATTGGTAAAAGAAATGTATAAGTAGTGAAGGAAAGGTGGCTTTAATTATACAAGGTGTGCAAGATGTGTACCATTTTTCAATATGGCAGATTGTGGATTTTAAAGGATTTTTTTCTTAACCCTGAATTTGAGAATTGACTTTGGTAACGTGTGAAAAATTTGTTCGGTTTTGTTTTGTTTTTTTAAATGGCAGCTGTCAAGCAGTCCCTTGGCTACTGTGTGAGCAGAATTCTTGGCCAACAGTGAGCTCAAAACATCACAAAACTTAAGTTTCCCTGGGAATAGATTGAATATCGATGGTTGTCTGTATCTGTGTGTTCCTGTTTTGTACCCCCTGGGAGAGAGAAGCCTTGTAGCTTTTCTTTCAGAATTATTTAACATGGAGTCAGAACGTCTGAAATGTTCTGTTGCTCAATTTGTCAGCCCAGTTGTGTGCAAGGAGGCATTGTAGCTATTGGGATGCTGTCACCTCTTCAAGCTGCAGGCTGTGGTGCTGATTGCTCATTCCTAGCTCACCTGCAGAGGTGTATTTGCTCGTTCTGCCCAGGTTGGTAACAGCAGAACCTTTCAGTGACAATTGAACTTTGCTGCACTCTCAGTTGGAGTGGCTGCTGAATTGTTTTTCTTTCTGAAGTGACTGATAACATAAGCTGCAGAGTCTTATAAGTGCCTCTTACTTTTCTTGAAATGTCTGTAGCAAACCCAGCAGCTTACTAATGGGATGTCAGATACAGAATAGCCTGTTAAGTTCCCCCCTCCATCTCCTCAAGTGGAGTTACTTCACTGTAAATGATGTGATGGCAGCAAACCTTCAGGTGCTGCAATTCTAGGTTGATATTGTAAACTTCATATTTGAAGCATTGAATGGCAGGGACATGGAGGACTCTTCTGAAACAAATGATGGAGAAAGGCTTAGTCTAAAGTGGGGTTAGATGGACACATGGGAGTCTTTTGCTAGGTTTTTTGGGCTATGTTTATTCTTGGTTAAATGATCAAATATTAATTTTGAAATTGAGACTGGCTACTTTTAAGATTAGGCTTGATCTTGACACGATAGCCTGTGATGGTGAGGTAGGCACTTGGCTTGCCTACTCAGTGCCCGTGTTTGACTTACATTTATGCACAAATGACAAATCTGTCTTAAATGCAAAACTCACAATCAGATATGTCATCTCCTTCTGGGAAGCTGAAGAACCACCACAAACAAACAGCCTCAACACCAAAATAAAACCATAAGCAAAGCTAGTGACAGCCCTGATGTTATATTTGTAGCCTCCTCTTGGTGAAAACCTCTCCAGCCCTGATGTTTCCTGGCTGTGTTTGGAGCTTGAGGTGAAATCTGTCTCTCAGTCCAGGCTTTTAGTTAACTGTAGACTCCAGAATTTCCAGGGTTGATTAATATTCCTTGAAGATGGTAAAAGTCTTCTGAGAATACTTCAGCAAACGCATAATCCACAACTATTAAAAAAACAAAGGACTGGCTTACTGAGATGTTTTATTCTGTCTCTGATCTGTAGGATTATTGAATTTGGTTTGATGGCTGGTTTTGAGAGATTTGTCCTGAACTGAATATTCCTCCTTGCTTCTAGTGACTGCAGCCCCATGTGCTGTCATTGCAAAGAAGGAAAATAATCCAAGGCTTTATATTTTGTTAGTTAAAAGGAGCATTACTTGTGGGGTTAGTCAGTGCTTTTGAGGCAGTGTTCCTTAATCATTTAAAAGGCCTTAAAAATTTTAGAAATCCTTAATCATTTGAAAGGCCATCTGACTCCTCAGAACAATCTGTGGACCCTTTTGTGTTCTACTATTCTTTTGTAATTGGGACCAACAGGAGCAATCCTTGTACAAATAAGATAACTCGTATTTAGGTGAAACCATCATAGTTTATTTATAAAATCATAACTTTTACATTTTATCATTATTGTGGAAGTCTAAGATGCTGACTGTGCCTGCAGGCTCCTGGGTTCTAGCTGCCTGCAGGTGTTGGTAGTGGTCAGGAGCTCTTCATGGTTTTGCAGGTAACTTCCTGTATTGCAGAAGCCAAATGTGGATGTAAAACCAAGGGTGAGTAACAGTGTTCCAAGCACTGTGTCCCTCCATAGTGAATAGACTCTATAAAAACCTGTTGGTATGTGACATGCTGGGAGAGCAATGGAACTCAGTAATTTAGTAAGAAGCCAGAGCTGTCCTTCAGAGAGAGAATGTGGAAGTGCCAGCTGACTTGCTGAAGCTAAACGCAACTGGCAGTGCTAACCACAGAGCTGTAGAATGGTTGGGTTGGAAGGTACCTCTGGAGATCATCTGCTCAGAGCAGGGGTCAGCTGGAGGATATTGCTCCAAGACTGTGTCCAGTTGGGTTTTGAATATCTCCATGGATGGAGAGACTCCACCACCTTCTCTGGGAAAGCTGTTCCAGTCATCATTCAGGAATGGGAGTTTAGAAGGATTTTCTTGTGTTTCAGTTTGTGCCCAAATTACCTCAAAGGTGTGGATGTGTACTGAAAGAGGCTTTCCAGAGAGGTTGTGGAATCTCCTACTCTGGAGATATTAAGCCTCCCCTTGGATGTGCAACCTTCTCTAGGTGAACCTGCTTTAGCAGGAGAGTTGGACTCAATGATTTCCAGGGGTTCCTCCCAACCCCTACCATTCTGTGGGTGAGTGGGTTACCTCGGCTGGTGGTGTAACTGCTTACTGAGGACATGCAGAGCTGCAGGTGCCTGTCACATAACCACAGGTACAGCCCTGACTTAGTTTGGGATGCCTGTAGTTAATATGTAAGAGGTATATCTGATAATATGAGAAAGAAAGGCTTGTGAGATCCTCAGGAAAGAAAATAGAGAGGCAAGACTGCTAGAGCAGTTTATTCATTTAACAGGTCTTTGAAGTCAGCCTCTGAGGCCTGCAAGAAAAGATGTGGCAGAGAGTATTTGGGGGGACACATTGATCACTTTAGTACATCAGATCTGACTCTGTGGCTTGCAGTTCTTTACTTCTTTTTTGCAAAATTGACGCTTGCTTAAAGATGCAAACATTAATGCTTTGGGGTTTTGTTTCCTCTGCAACTAAAGTTAAGTGGGTCACTGGGAAAAGCCAAGCCTTTCCTGCAGGACACAGTCTTGTTTGGTTAGTGATTTTGAGTGTAAGTGGCTTCTCAGGACAGATGTGTTTCTTGACTTGTGATGGAAGCTTCCTGTGGATGTCCTAGGGAAACGTACAGAAAGCAGACAGCAGTTGTAGACTACTTGTCTCCTCTTCCTAGTAAATGCAATGAAATGAATGTTATAGCCATACCTTCCTTCCAAAATAATTGCATTGTTCTCTTGGCATTGGGCCTCCTCTTAGGAGAGCTATTTCTGACCCTCAAGTCTTCTCGTTTCCTTATTCTTTCTACTCTGTTTCTTTCATGTTGTGTCAAGGCTCTTATTTGTACGTATCCTTAAGATCAGTGACTCCAGCATCTTCTTCATCTCTCTCCCTGGCATTTTGCCTGTACCTGGTCACAAAGATATCTTTCAAGGGGAATAAGGACACTGGAACAGGCTGCCCAGGAGGTTGTGGATGTCCCATCCCTGGAAGTGTTCGAGGTCAAGTTGGGTGGGGCTTTGAACAACCTGGTCTACTGGAAGGTGTCCCGGCACAGGAAGGAGGGGTTGGAACTAGATGATCTTTATGGTCCAACCCAGACCATTCTATGATTATGAATTAAAGCCCCATGATAATTTCTTATGCTGTCAGTGGAACTTTCATCAAGTTGTAATTGCTATAATTTGAAAATTTCATGAAAAATTTGCAATAAACCAAATTAAAAAAATCCAACCAACCAAAAAATCTCTCTCCAGGCTTAATGGCAGCTACAGCAGGAGCTGTTTGGGTAGGAGTATAGGGCTTGGCACATTAGCTAAAGGCATTTGGCTACTTAGAAAACCTCTTTTTAGTCATCCAGCTGTTCTCAGAGTGAGCAGCTGTCACAGGTGGAGATGCTGTGCGTGCTTTTGGCATATTTAAAGCACCTGGGATCTGCATACTGTCTGGTATAAAGCAGTCTTTGTGATGCCCTGTAGAGTAGATATTTGCATAGATTAGAAATATAAATCTGCCTTTTATTTTCTGCTGACTTCTCAGAAAGGAGGCATCCTTTCAACCATTTTTTTTTTCTTTTTTTAGAAATAAGTCTTTGTACAGTGTCTAAAGTAAACAAGCCTGCTTTCACTGTACTTTTGTTCTAAAAACAGAGAACCCACACACTTTTGTGGTTTTATGAAAATGTGTATGCGATGCTCTTTTTGCACAAGTATCAGAGAATCTGTGGCCTTTTTGTTTCCACACTTTCAAGGGAAAACTGAAGTTTAGTTTTGTTCCCTATGATATCTGTATTTTCACACACAACACTGCTGTGCCTCCTATGCAGGATGAAGGTGTGCTTTTGTTTTCTTTTTCTTTCTTGGAAGAAGCTTTCTGTATCTTACTATGTGCTCTGTACTCACTAATATCTGATCATGTTTGTACTTCTGCAGATCTGGGGAGTAATCCTGTGAAATGAGAGCAGTTCCTAGCCTGGGTGCCATCAGTGGGGCTTGGGTCCCTGTGGTGCTGTGCACTGTAGGTATGGTATGCATGACTATAGGGAGGGACATATCCAGCATCTGCACTGTGCTGCCTTTGGGCTTCTGCCCCAAGTTCAGCTGGCAGCTCTGTGTTTTCCCTGAGGAATGTGCTGCACAGCTTTCCCATGAAAGAAAACACAGAGTGTTTGGAACGGGATGGCTGCACCTGCAAAGTGTGAGAATTAATGTGTTTGCAGGTGGAAAATTGGAGCCTGTGGCTGCCAGGCCTCTTTTCTGGAGGGTCTGTGATAAAAATTAGCCTCAAACTTACCCTCCTGTAGCTTAGTGAACATTTATTTACTCTGATGTTTTGTTACCCTACCCTTCCCCATTTCTTGTAGCTGATTTTTTCTATTTGTCTTTTAAGCAAATGTTTCTTCATAGTTCCCCGCTTTTCCTCTTATTTTTTTTCAAGTGTTAGGTGAAAAATCCTTAAACAGATATTCTTCTAAAACATACAGAGAGCTACAGGTTCTTAGGACTCTGAGGACTGTAGGGATTATTAAATTGCTTGAGAATGTAGAGGAAGAAAAAAATCAGTGTTTGACTGTTTCATATTTACAGGGAAAAGTGTTCTGGCAAATCTACTTTTTATTGTGGCTTTTTTTTTTCCTTTCTCTCAGAAAAGTCCTTCTTAAATGTCTTGCCTACTTGAGCTTATCTTTGCTTTTAGTCTGCTTTGCTTTACTTTTTTCAACAAGCTGAAGTTTTCCATCCTCCTGTGTTATTAGCTCTTAATAGAAGTATAATCAGCTGGAATTTTTGTATCAGTCACTGTACTCTTTGTATGGTGCTTTTAATTGCTCTGTTAAGGCTGCATGTAACATATCATTCTGTGCCAGCCCAGTCTGGTTTTGTGGCAATGTCAGTGATGTGGAACTTTTTTCACTGTCAGGTTTGTAATACCCGAAGGTACTTTGCTTTTTGTGCTTTTTCACACGTACATCTTGAGGCTCTCTGAAAAACTTTGAGTTCATGGTAGTTGATTTGGACACAGTGGTGACTTCGATGTCCAAAACAGTGGTGGGTGTTGTTTTTGGTTGTTGTTTTTTTTTGGTGGGTGTTGGTTTTTTGTGTTTGTTTGTTTGTTTGTTTGTTTTGGTTTTTTATGCCAGTATGTCAGGAGAAAACAGCAGAATGTATTCCCATTGGAGCTGTTTTGGACAGCCTTGGCTGTGCTTGCCAAAGTGATGGGCTGTGATGGGTTGTATGGCCACACTTGTGAATCAGCCTCTGGAAAACTTGAAGGAACTTTTTAATGCAAATGGTTCTTAAAAATTCAGTAACACTTAGTATGGGTTTTGTTTTTCTTTTTTCTGTGAAAGTACAGAGAAATATAATGCAAGATAGGATGACAAGCGAGATGTGTGGTTAAATTTGATGGGTCAGCAAATGAGAAAGAACTGAGTGATATCTGGCAAGTAGAAAGGTGGAGTATTTAAAAAACAAAAGCCAAGTTTAGTCTCTCACACCTGGAGATTCAGTTTGCAATTATTCAGTATTACTGGTGTACCTGAGCTTGTTTTTCAGGCAGCAGAAACTTTTACTGCCTTGTCCAAATTTGCCTCTTAAAAAGAACTTCCATCATGTCATGTTTACAGTGTACTTCTTCTCAGCATGTGTTTTAAGAGCATGCCTGTTCTCTTGGGAAGATGGCATCTGGGAGCAGGCTGTGTAGCTTCCAGAGGAATGAATACAACTTGCTTCTCATTTCTCTCTTTTTTTGGGTAGCATCATAACCACTGTGTGTATGCCCATCAGCTGTGCCATGCTTAGGGCATGGCTCTGCTCACACCATTTGGGAAAGGCCATGCCACTTAGCCCTCACTTGGCACTAGAAAGAGATATGTGGCTCACCCAGCTGGGAGGAGGATGCACCCCTTCACTGAGAAGACCCCTTCACCCTTTCTCTTCAACACAAAGATGATATTAGTGATCAGAATTAATTATTTCCAAAAGTCTTCGTTGATTCTCTTGTCAATCCACTCTCAAGGTTGGATCCTTGTGTAGCATAAACCAGTGTATCTCCTTTCTTCTAGAAGAATATTTCCAACTTTGTAATTATATATTGTATATATAATATTTCTGTTTTACCGAGAGTCGATGGACTTGTAATTTTAAATGATTCCCATGAATTAAGGCAATCACTTCTACACGTGGAAGTCGTATCAAATGAGCAGAAAAGGACAGGATGTTCTGTCAGAATGGTAGACCTCGTATACAGAAGATCATTTCATCCCATGATTCTTGTCAAACCTTTTGTTCTCAGCTAAATGTCTTTGAGAGTCAAATTACTGGATATTTTTTAGCGGAGAATGGTGGGGAACAACTAAAGTATCATCAGGTGCCAACTGACCTACGTGGTACTAATTTTTTCTTTCTTAAGAACTAAGAACATACAGTTTGTCAGTAGATGTGGTGTGAAACACATTAAAGGAAGAGTTAGGACAAGTGCCAGTGTAAGTGTCTTATGAAAATTTTAATCAGACATTGTCATGGGGACTTTGAGAGGAAGAAGCTGGCACTCTAAAGCGAGAATTTTATAAATCAATGGAAGGCAAAGAAATTTTTGCTGGAACAGAACCCTATTTTGGTTTAGAATGCAATTGCCAACCTAGGTTGGTAATGTCAACCTATTTTTTCAGTTTTCTTTTAATTATTTTCCTTTTATTTTTTGCCCAGCTGCAGGAATTTAAGACTAAGCAGTGCTCTCAACCACCCCAGCTGCTGCCTAGGAGCTCAAGTAGATGACGTGGGGGAGCAGCTCTGAGCTGTTTGCAAGCTGGATGGGTCTTAAGAGCCCTGGGTGGCCACCCAGGCTTAGAGTCTTGGTATCTGCATTTTGGTGCTCCTTTGGTTTTATTGTTTTGTTTTAATTATTAGACTTTTTTAATATTAGTGGCTACTGCAATATAAAAAACACACACTAGGCTTGTAGCCTACCTTGTTGTAAACAAGCTGATACTTAATTAGCTTTAATGTTGCTTTAAGAGGACAGCAACAACAAATAATATGCAATATTTGCCTGGGTGTTCTTGTGTTCGTATTATTGCAGTGTATGCATTGTTTTGCTTTTCAGTAATATTCTTGAGTTGGTTCTTTTTGAGTGTGTGTTTTAGTGAATGTTTAAACTTTGACTTAAAAATAAGAACTCCTTCAAGGCAGGCCTAAGATTTAACGTTAATTCCCTGTTTATAAAATAATTTGTGGAGGAGGGCAAACCCTTCTGCCAGCTGACTTTCTTCAGTGAATGGGGAGCTTGTTCTCTGTGTGTTGGTTATTGAAAGCCGACCTCTTTGTCCTAGATATTTTAAGAAACTGTTGATGCTTAGATTTAATCTATTACATTATACTGTGCTTTTAGACCAGAAAGTGAGTGTGTTTTCTTGTGTGTGGTTGGGCAGTATGTATGTAGCAACTCTGAAAAATATCATTGCATAACTATAAATACAACATTGGATACTTCAACCTGCATTCTTTAGTGTGTTTTGAAGTCTGCAGCTGTGATGGTTAGAAATGTTGTAACGGGAATGTCTTGGCCTTCAGCAGTATCACATTTACATCAAGTTGTGAGGAAATAATACTTATTTTATGATCTGGGGCTTATTCAAGTGTTCTTACATACTGATATCCTGATGGAAACTATTTGTATGTTCAGTTTTTGTAGAGCAGCTAGAATTTATTGGGACATTTTAAATGGCAGTGAAGGTTACATTTTGAGTTTCTGTTCTCATATGATCAAGTTACATCATTTATGCAGTGCTGAAACCTCCTCTCTGACCTTAGGTAGACCAGCCTGATACACCTTCCATGCTGGTTGTGCTGGTGGAGGCATTGACACTCAGAGAAAGGCACTTTGTATCTTCCTTTCCTGTCCACCCAGGCATGTGTGCTGTTGGAAACACTTGCTGAGCCTGTACATTGGTTAGGTGTCCTGAGCTTGCACTGAACACTGAGCAGCTCTTGTTGACTCCTTCTGGGGGATGAGGAAGCACATTTTGGAAATGCAGAGGGAACCAGATGGCTACAAAATGGTATGTGCAGCAGGAGAGGGGAGGCATAGAACATTTCAAGTTGGGACCCCTAAGGATCATTGATTCCAAATCCTTTCTTGTCTCAGAACTACCTAAAACTAAGTCATATGACTAAGAACATCATCCTTATGTTCCTTAAACTCTGGCAGGCTTGGTGGCATGACTACCTCCCTGGGGATCAAATTCCAGTGACTGCCATCTCAGTGAAGAACTTTCCTGAATGTCCAATCTGAACTTGGACTCCCACAACTTCATTCCATTTCCTCATGTCCTATTGCTTGTCACTAAAGGGAGAAAGTTATTGTTTATGTGATTAAGACATGGCTACAAACCACCATGTTAAGATTGTGTCTGGAGTTGCATTGGACAATCAGAATTGAACCTTAATTCCAAAAAGAAGAGCTGAGGGTGCATGAGGCTGTTTGAGTGTGGTGCTTAGGACATTTTATGATCCTTAAATAAAAGAAATAAATGAGGCATTTTGAAACTTGCTTTGGAGATCTAACCAGCTTCTGATGCAGGAAAGAGAAACTTCTGCCTTCTTGAGAGGAAATTATAACCTGCTGAGTAGCCTATACATTTATTCTGTTATATCAGAGAGTTGAAATGGTGCTGAGGCTAAAAATCTGCCCTTCGGCTTTAATCAGTGAAGATGTTGCTTTGTGAACAAAAGGGGCGCCTACTGGTTTTTGCTTCTCAGCACGTGAGGAAGCTGTCCTCACCTTTGTTGGCTATAAAAATGTGTGTTATAAGGGTCCCTGGGATAACCTGAAACATCAATTCTCAATTTAAATCCTGTCTTTCTTAGCCCTTGGCTTTCCCTTTTTAGATTCTGCAGTGCCACACACACATATGGTTGCATATTCCTGGCTGTGTTGATAACAGTACCCATTTTGTGTCCATCTGCTTATGAAAATCCAGTTGAAAGTCTGCTTGTATGATCTGAATGTGTCCCCCAGTTCTTGTTCCGTGCAGATAGGAACTTACTTTTTGGAATGATGTGGAAAGATGTGTCCTGCTTTCTTTGACCTGCAGACTGTCTTAAAGAGAGTGGATGAGTTTATGGATGGTAAACTGTTTACACAGCTGGAGGATTTGTCAGAAGAAGTTTCTATTTCACAACATAGAGCCTAGCTAGGTCTATTCTCACTTGAAGGGTCTACTAGAAACCCTCAGCTAGGTATTTCTTCTCAAGGACTGCTAGGGTGAAGATAGGATGTAGAGATACAAAACGACAAACAAAAATGGACTTTGTTTTATTATTGCTTCAGTTCTAAACAGGAATAATATCCAGCACACTTGAAATGCAAGTCTAGTGTTTCCTCACAGATAGGAGCATGCTGCCTTCACCACGGTGCACAGGGGGTTTCTTGCTGCCTTTTTGCCTTCTCTCCAAAGCAAAGACTGAACTGCAGTCAGGAAATTTTTGTAAATTTAGTGAAGAAGCTTCTGCTGTGGTGGCTGTTGGAATAACTCTCAATGGGATCAGCCTTGATGGATTTAGTTCCCTGAAAGTTGTTAGTGTACTGTTGTCTTAAACCAGACAGAAAAAGCTTAAAGCAAGTGGAGGGTTTTTTTCCTGCCCTGTCAGGCAGAATTGCTCCTTTCATTTGGAGTTCATTACTTTCTGCATTGCATAAAGATAAAAGATAATTTGAACTAAATTAACTGTCATTAAATTTGGGGTGAAGTAGCTCTTTACTTCTTGTTGCACATATGTCAAGACTAAACTTCTTTAAAGCTGAGATACCTTTTTAAAAACTTTGCTTTATGTACTACTGACATAGGAATGAGCACTGAGAAGAGATGACAGTGGCTGATGAGGTTTTACTGTACCTTAAAAAATGAAACAGCTGCAGAGGCAGGAGGAATGAAGTTCCTTGTCTTTCCTATGTAGCAGTTAAAACATTTAAAAATTTTAAGGACAAAGTTGTTTTCAAATGAGAATGCTGTGGTGGGCTGCAAAACTGGCAGCATTTCAGGGCATTTGTTACATTTGTGTTCTCAGTGTCTCCAGGGGTTTTAAACTGCATCAAAAGTCTGGACTCTGATCTGCTCAGTGGTGGTAGTCCTGTCCCCCTTTGGGACTGACCACAGATAAGAATGTTTAGGGTCTGGAAGCACTTGGTAAGTGTGACAGTGGATGCAGTTCAGTCTTCTGGTTGTGTTGTTACACTACATCAGTATAAATGTTGTATATACAAGCATCCTTCTGAACTGGTAGATGGCACAGAGCAGAAAGCTTGGTTTGTAGGAGCATGGAAAAGCTGCAAGAAGTAATTTGCTAGCCTAAAAATAGCCTGTATTTTAATACACTTTTATGAAAATAAACAAGCCTATGGAGATTCAGTATCAAACAAATAACATGCTGGTACTAGAACTTTTTCCTTTTGCTTTCGTAATTGAGAAGAAGAAAGAGAAAAAGAAAATAAACACTTATTGCCCATAAATTAGAAAGAACATTTGCATGAAATGAGACAATTTCAAATTAAAGGCCAAATGATGCTTAGTTACTTATGAAAAAGGAACAATTTATCATCCACTTCACTTGAAATTGCCCTACCCAACTTTTCAGAACTTGTTTTTAGAACTTTAACATTAGGGTCTTTTTAAACAAAGATTTTTTTTAGGAGAGAAAAGACACTGTGCATGTTTCTGACTCTATTTGTCAAATTTTTAGGTGGAAGAAACAAGCAAGTTAATTTGGCAAGTGTCCATTATTAAATTCTCACTGCTGTGAGGAGTGTCAGTGGTGCTCTGAAAATCACTGTATATGTAATGTCTGTTCTCTTCCTTATGTCAGTTTTTAGTATAATATCTGTAGAGATTGCTATTGCCATGGAGTGATTTTTCATTCTCTAGAGAAAAATATGTCCTCTTCAGGTTTTTTTGTTTATGGGAGAAAGGCTAAAAAAGTGGAAAAAATGGAAAACACTTGTCATCCCTGTCAGCTTCAGTCACACAAGTGCCCATCAGCCTTTATGCATCTCTTCAAATGAAGATGAAAAGGATCATTCCTCTTCTAATCTGCAAACTGCACTCTCTGCCTTTGTCATTCAAACTATTGTGAAGTGCTTGGCTGCCTTTTTTCCCCCTTGAGGTGCAGCAGCAATGTGTATCATTGCAGAATGAGGTTGCCCATTCATTAGGGAGCATCCTGTACACAGTGAATATTATGGTGTACCTCACAGATTGGTATGCTGCTTCTGACATGTCTCCTGGTGTAGTTTAAGGCATTGTTTTTGTTAGGTGAATAAGGTTACCTGGAGTGGGGCTAGTATTCTCTTTTTTTCCCCATGTGATGCAGTAGCAGTGAAGAGCAGTTTCTCCTTAGCCAAGTGCAGACCACTATGGAATCATAGAATATTTTGGGGTTGAAGGGACCCCTAAAGGTCATCTAGTCCATCCCCACTGCAGTAAGCAGGGAAGCCTAGGTCAGCTAGGTCAGCTTGCTTGTAGCCTTGTTCAAGCTTCACCATTAATATCTCCAGGGATGAGTGCCTAAACTACCTCCCTGGGCAACCTGTTCCATTTTTCTACTTCCCTCATGGCAATTTCTTTTTCCTAACATCCAATCTAGATCGACTCTTCTCTAATTTAAAACCATTGGCCCTTGTCCTATCACTAGAAGCCCTTGCAAACAGTCCACCTCCAGTCTGCCTGTAGCTCCCTCAGGTACTGTGAGGTCACTATTAGGTCTCCCTGAAGCCTTCTCTTCTCCAGGCTGAACAACCCCAGCTCCCTCAGGTCTTCATGGGAGAGATGTTCCAGCCCACTGACCATTTTCGTGGCCCTCCTCTAGGCCTATTCCACCAGGTCCAAGCCCTTCCTGTATTGACAGCTCCAGAGCTGGAATATACTGGAATATATACAGAATATATTCATACACAGGGCTGGAATATACTACTTAAAGTCTTCCTGACACAGACTGATCCTAGTTCAGTCATATAGTTTCTTCTGATGCAGCCTCAAGAATGAAGGTTGCTCTAGACTTCCTGTGTAATCAGAGAGAAGAAATGGGCATTTCCACATCATGAATCAGGATTCCTCTGTTGTTCATCACTTTCTGCAGGTGATTCATTCTCTCTTTTCCACTGCTTGCTTTGAAAAGGGAACTGCGGCTCACTTGTCTTCTATTTAGAACTCCCAGATAGATGTCTGAAATTTGGCTACAGCATCAAAAAGAGGGTCAGACCAGTAGCAGCAACCTGTGAGCAAGCAGACCTGTGCTTCTTGATTTGGGTTTTTAGCTGCTTTTAAAACTCTGAGAGTTCCATAGGCAGTGGAACTCCAGGTAATAGCAGTCTGTCAGTCTCCAGTTAAAGTTATTGAATTTTGATGCTTGTACTGCAGTCTGGAGCAAACTTTTCCCCTTATAGCTGGGATACAAACCATGAAAACTAGTTCTAAACATACCCTTTTTCAGGGAGCCAAATACCTTTAATGTTTTTTGCCTTGCTGGCAGGATATAAAGCCAAAGGAGCTGTAATCGGATGTCAGTATAGTCCTGAAGACTCTGAGTGTGTTTAAAAGAAGCATTTGTGTGGAGGCCCTTATGCAGCTGAAAATCTCAACAAGAATTTGGCAGAAATCTCGGTGTCAGAAGATGGCAGATTCCTGTGCAGTGAGATGTTTACTGGTTCACCGTTTTATCTTTGGCAGCTGCTTTTGCACTTGATATCTTCAGCTGTTTTTGAAGCTTTTACAAAGAATAATTATTCATTTCATGAAATGGATCTACTTTACCCACCCAATAGGGCACTGATTCACCTATTTCTTTGGCAGCATCCCATTGTTATCAGAGCTGTGTTCACTTTTGCAGGTTTATGTTCTCTGGGAAGTTGGAATTTCCTTGGCCATGGTTTTATTGCCTGATTTATTAATATGTGGGGTCATGGTTTTCAACAATTTCTGTGAAAACAATAGGATCATCCAGCTCTTTGGGACATGGAAACAACTTGAGTTTTCCTGTTTTCTGCTGGCAGTAAGCACTGAAGTAGGTGCTTCAATAATATTTCAGAGGAATATGAGCTATTGTACTATCATCCTATAGATAGGTGGCAACTTAATCCTGTCACATTTCAAGCCATGTTTTCTTATTACCAGGACAGGTTGCTGTAAAAGGTAGGAGGGAATGCACTGCATTTTAGCTTCCTACAAGGTAAAATTCCACTAAATCAATGGAGCTTTTTCAAACATTGATTATGTGACGTTGGGATACTACCTAAAATTTTTAGTGATAGTGGTTTTCTATGAGTTCCATAAATTCATGAACGAGGTTACACAGCAGGCTACTGGAACATTTTTTTTTTTTTTTTAAAGTTCAGATAAAGAGCACATTCTGTAAGTCTGAACATGTTCACTTGCTCTTTGAAAAAAGTAACACCTGTATACACTTGTATGCTGCTCTGCACCTGCAAGACAATAATTCTGTGTCATGGTTCTGCATTTTTATATATGCATACTGCTTGTTCCCTGGTATATATGTTCATTCTGTTCAGCTTTTGCTTCAGTGCACAGCAGTACATTTAACCAGAAAAGGCTGGTGGATTTATGTCATCCCTGAATTTAGAGCCCAACTGGAGGAGAATATTTAAAATATATATTGAAAAATGAGATAAGGTTTATGGGTTGGATGCAATGTGTTTTATTACTGTAACTGTCATAAAAATAGAGGTGAGGAGCATGGGGAAATCACAACCCTTCACGCTTGTTTTATGTCTGAAGAATAGAGTTACACACATTTAGCCCAATTTTTAAAAAGTTACCTATTTATTTCGCTGTTGCAGAATATGAGCTGGGGTATGCATATGTTCTAGTTAACTCATCACATTTTTTTAGCATGATATTCTAACCTGCTTGACCATTAACCTGGCTGGATACCAGGAGAATTTTCAAACTGTTGACTCATATTGCTTCTATATGTAACCTAAACCACCTTTTCCCACAGTGTAGACAGCTTGAAGGTTAGCTGCATTTTCTTTTCAGGGTAGGGAAAAACATAATTTTACTGAGTCAACACATATGAGCAAAGAAAGTAAATATAAGCTTTTATTAACTGTTTTTGGTCTAATCTCATTTTTGTAGAAATCTTTTCTGTTTCTAAATGAGGAAAGACTGATAGGAGTTTTGTCTTCCTCTTACCTATGAAGTTTAGTCATCTTCTGCATACAATATCATGGCTTATCTTTTACTTTTTTTTGTCTTTGTGAGGATGAATCTTCACAGCTGCCTTTATTTTCATATTATCTTAAGGCTTTGGGTGCATGAGTTCCTCATTGTGCGTGGGACCTGATGTTCTGAGGATGTGACTAAAGGGGAAATGACACATAGGCTGCAGGCTATCATTGAGCACATATATATCTGTGGAGCCTATATGTGGTCAGAGCCCATGTTTTGTTTCTTGGAGCAAAGAAAAGGGGTGATGACTACTGGAACCACTCTGCTGAGTGATGCAGAGGTGCTCTGTGGTGTTGTCCCTCTGCTTTTGCTCTTGAGCCAGGTGGTGGCTTTGCACACAAAAGCCCTGACAGTTCTTGAGTCCTGCACCAGAGCAGCAGCACCTCTGGCACACACATCCCAGGGTGAGGAGAAAGAGCCCTGGTGAAGGGTGGTGGCAGCAGTTTTGAGAGACCTTGTGGTTTTGCACTTAGAAAAACCCAACTGAGGTTTTTTTTCTTCTTTTTTCTTGCAGACTGCACAACCAATCTGAAGGAAATTTAGTTTAGGGATTTTTTTTTTGTTTAATCTTTGGTATTTAGTCAACCGGTGGTCCCTAGTGATAAAGAGGTGATCTGGGTTTAGTTCCAGTTTCACCACTATTATGGGAAGTTGCATCCTTCCTCAGGCCCTTGTTTTCTCACTGTGATTTTTAATTTTTTTAAATTTTGTTTTGTTAGTGGGGTTTGAGAATGGTAATACTGATCTTCCTCTACAGCATTTAAGATCTGTGTATGAAAAGAAGTATGTGGCATTGCTGCAATTCACCTATGTGCATCAGCTCCACTATTTTTTTAATTAATAAAAAGAGAAAGTGAAGTTAAAAGAAAAAGATAAAATGTCTGTATTTTAATCTTTGGATCTCTGTAGCCAAATGTCTGCAGGAGTCATGAGACATGTTCGGTTCAGGAGACATGAGCACATAGCTGAGCAGGTATTTAGGCTTAACTATGTGAGTGGTTAAGGCAGTAACACTGCCACCTTGAGCAATAACACTTCTAACATGTGCTTAAAACCCAAACTGGATGGATACACGAGTCTTAAAAAGTATTCACTACCAAATGCTTTATTTCTACTGTTTTCTTGTAATATTTATGTTTGCATTTAATGTTTTTCAACTGAAAACATTTAAATATGGACTTCTTCACGTTATATGACTTTGATTGTTTTGCTTTACTTTAACAATCCCACTCCAGCCTTTATAAGGATGAATGCTATGGTGGTGTCCCAGCTTGAAGAGACCAAATTTAGTCTTTGCTGCTAGGGTAGTCTTGGAAGTCAAAACAATATGGTTTCCCCCATTTTTTTTTTTTTTTTTTACTCTAAAAGGCATGTTGAAGTTTTGTGCTATATAATTCTTTAGGTATTTGGATTAACTCTGATAAAATTATAGGTGGTTGTAAGGGAGTTTATTGTGCTTATAAATTGTAGTGGGTCTCCCTGTAATTTGTTATAATTAATTCAAGAGTTCAAGGGCAAAAAATGAGGATCAGGTTGAGGCATGCTTTCCTTTCTCGCTGAAGCATGCCATTACTGGCCTTTCTATTTAAGGTTTAACTTTGTGGGTTTATTTGAACCTGGAGTAGCTGAAAAGTATAATGCACTCTTAACAAGAAGTACAAACACAGAGGATGGACCCCTGTGGTTGGGGGGTTCCTTTTTCAATGTAGAGAAATCAGGGGATGGTGCAAAGGTGGAAGTGCTGGCCGAGCCTCTCACGGCAGGAGCGCGTGTTTGGGAAGGTTCGTGTCACGGCTGCGGCTGCAACGAGGCCTGGGTGCGTGTCCCTGCTTGTAGCCCATCAGAAATGGCAGGAGCAGAAAAACACTTGCAGAGAGTTTCTTTACAATCCAAGCTCAGCCTTTTGGTGCCAGTGGGAATGCTGAGTGTGATGCTCTTACCGTGTGTCTTAACTGGTGAGGGTTTCACGTGCAGTCCATTGAACGCTGGACACAACAACATTTTTATACCAAGCTATACTGGAAGCAGTTGCTTGTATGTGGGAGGTTATAAAGCTTGTGTTACCCTCCTAAACAGTGTCATGACCATAAGCAGTACATATATTCTTTTGTTTTTTGAATGTTCTATTTTGCTGCAGAAAATTGGCTTTGTTGACTGATTCACAGCAGAAAAAAACCTTACTGCTCCTACAATGCTCATAGTTCACATCCACTTTAAAAAACTTCTGCCACCTCTGTGAAGAATTGGTGGAGGTGAAGATCTGAAATTTTAATTACTGTCTTTTGGGGAACGCATGCAAGCAAACAAACTTTCAGTACCAAAATTATGAAATAGAAGTGGTAGACAGCAACTAAGCAGCACAAAATTCTGATCAGACTGGTTTTAGGTGCGTAGATGTCTTCCTATTTTAGTACTTGTAGCCAGGAGTTGACTGTGCAGCTGGATGGATGCCTTGTGGAAGGCACTGGCCTTAGTTAGGAACTTCACTGGTCAGATGTGGTGGCTCACCTTTTTTCCATTGAGTGCCAGGCTGCAGCTCATGGCGCAAGCCAGCCACCCAGGCTGTTTATATTATTGTCCTTATGTTCATAAGTTGCATAGCAAAATACATGGAAAGTGTCATTGTGAAATGAGCATATTTTAGCCAAATTCCCTTTCTCCCCTTCAGCTATAAACTGTTGTTTTTAAAAAGGGTGATTGAGCAATGTGGAAGTAGGTGATATAAATTCTGTTTTGCTCTGTACTTCTGCAGTCCAGTGTGTGAAAATGATGCTAACACAGCATTGTTCTGTCTCATTAGGAAGGGGAAAAAGGAATGACACAAATCTTTCCATGTATTTAATTTATTTTATTTTTAGTTTCAGTCATGTTTTCCATCTAGTTGCTGGAGGAAACCAGGATGTAGACGGTTGGATGCTGCTTTTGAACAGCGTAATTTCTCAGTTACCTGAAGCTAACCTTGACTTGCTTTGTAAGGTGGTTATGATCACAGAGTTCCTACCCTTGAAACTGGGTTTTTACTGTTGACACTGACAGTTTGAGCTTCTGAAGGAATTTCCTCCTGCATGTATGACAAAGGCTCTTTCGTCTCCTCTGTTTTGGTTTGGCTTTTTTTTTCTTTTGTTTTGTTTTTTTGTTCTGGTGAGTCTACTGGTCTTTCTGAAGGTCTGTGACAGGGTGTGGTAGACTTGTTCACAATAATATCCTTCCAAAAATATCACCTTTAATAGTAGAAGCACAGCCATTGCTTTTTACGTTCTTACCACAAATCCCAGATAAATGGCAATTGTCTAGTTCTGCAGAACATTAGACTTTTGCAAGGAGAGAAGTTGATTAAATTCCAGAGGAGCGAGCTGGAGATACTGAGTTTATCAATACCATCTAAGTTTTTTTTCATGGTGAAGACAAGGCCTTAGCACTGTGTTGCTGACAGTGACATCATCGATATACATACCTCTTTTTTTTTTTAAAGTACCTTTAGATTAAGATGTGCTGATTGAATCTTTGGATCTGAAATGTGTTGCAACATGCTCAAGCCCAGAAATCACAACACCATCTTTGCCAATACACTGAACATTGTATTTGAAAAAACCCATCTCCTTTGCCTGCCTCCCTTCCTTTTTTGACATACAAAGTCCAGTCCAAGTTTGCAGTCAATTTGGTTGCAATATATTGAGTGACCCATATGAAAGAAGCAGCAGCCAGTATGTGGTTCTCTGGGTTGAGGCTTGGGAAAACCTGGATCTCACAAATCTGCCTTAGTTTCCTGCCCAACTTTACATGAGTAACTTCAGTATCCACATGCCTCACACATTCTGTTTCTAAAATGAAGCTCATGATCATTGATACTAGCTAAAGCAGGTTTTCTCAAGAAGGCAACCACTAAGGGTTAGTATTATTGTCTTAGTCTCAACTGTGTAATAACTAGATAAAAATAATATTTTGCTCATTATCAATTAGTTCCTTTGATCGCCCATAGGATAGCTGAGTCATTGAATTACCTAACTCAAAGGCTTAGAAAATGTGAAAGAGCTTTTAATGTGTTTAAATGTGTTTAAAAATAAAAATGTGTTTAAAAGAGAAATTCTTTATTTTTTTATTTTAAAGCATAACATATAGCTAACTCTGGAATCCTGTTGCTAAATAGAATAAAAGCAAAGATCATGGCAGAATTTAAGTGATGAAGTGAACAGTAGACATATCAATATAGAATCTAATGCTTAAAATAACTTTTGTAAATTATAAAAGGCCTCTGTTCTAAAGAAACTGCTTCCCCTTTGGGCAGATTATTGTGTAGATGTACAATGCATCATCTGTGCTTGGAAGCATATTACCATACTAAGATAAACCCAAATGAGCTGAGTGGGTCTGTTGTTGTAATTCAATGAGACTTTTATTGTGTTCCTTATTTTGGGAGATCACATTGTATGCTAATTACATTTTTTGTTTGGTTTTTTTTTTGGGGGTGGCTGATGTTTTGGGTTTTTTTTTTAACTGTAGAAGAGCTGAAGGTCTTGAGCTAAACCACTTGTGGGACAATGTGTTTTTCCTTTGAGTCTTAAGGACTTACTTATTTTGGAGAAATGAAATAATAAAGCAGTTTTCTTCCAATGAAGTTAAACTACATAGCTATGCAGTTATCCAGTAGATAGGCTTGGTGCCAAGAAAGGTACCTAATGAGTTATAAAAAAGCTAGTCATGCCAGTAATTGCATAATTAGAAACAATTTTAAAGGAAATGTACCTCTTGGGTATCTAGTACATTTTTGCTAGTACTTTGTGTGTTTCCAGATACACTCAAGGTAAACATATATTGGTATTGAAATGGTAATGTATTTATTAATACAGGCTTAACATTTCCAGAAAAACACACCGAATTATTAAATATTTATGTGTTTGTATATATATTTTGTGTGTGTGTGTGTGCGTTTCCTGCTGCACTAGAGATAACATGTATATTCCAAACCTTTCTTGTCTCTAATATACATAGTAGGAATGTAAAAGCAAGGAAAAACAACACAAATCCAGACTAATCACAACACAACATTCAAATAGTATTAATCCTTATCATATGGATCGTGTTACCTTTTTGTGTAAACATTTGCATATTTATGAAATACATATTTAGTATAACTATTTCTTTATTCTGTTCCTTACACATTTCTTAGTGGAGCTGGGTGCTGCTTGATTATTCACACTACCAGGTCTGATAATACTGAGTAATTATTAATGAAGTATTTGCCTTGTGGTTCTTCATGGAAGTCAGTAGTAGGAAAACTGTGAAGATGCGTCACACTAGTGCCATTTCTGTGCAAAGCTAACCCATATTCTTACTTTTGTAAAAGGTCCTTTAATTTCTCTACAAAGATCTCACTTGCAGTATTGATCAGGCCAGGTTCCGTGTGGTTTGCAGTATCTGAAACATTGGTTGGTGAAGAGAAAAGAAGTCACTAAAATTGAGTTATTTTATGCTCATGTACAACAGCAGTAGAGGTTATTCATCAGATAAATAGAAGTGGTGGAAGGATACAATGAATTCAATGACACTACACAAACACCCACTTTTTTTTTTTTTTTTTTTTTTTTTTTTTTTTTTTTTTTTTTACTCTCCTGATCTTGGGAGGTCTGTACAGAATTGTGTGAGCAAATGAACTTTCTCTACATTTACACAGCTGTAGCTGAGTCTGAATCTGGGTGTTGCAATTAAGTTTTAAACCAGTACCCTTGTCTCCTGCCTACTAATGCTGTTGGTTTGGTTGTTTATTGTTGTTGTGGGTTTGGTGTTTTTTTTTTTTCCCCTCTGATGTTGTATGGGTTGCTAAAATACAGATGTTGATTCTGGAGTTCATATGTTGCCTCATACTTGTCCAGTTGCAGCTTATTTTTTTATATAAAATGTGTCTCTCTTATTTGATGCAATAGATGCAAATATACTTTTAATGTTTTCTGTGTTGGCTAAATAGAGTTGTGGGAAATGATATCCTTATAATTATGGCTTTGTTCAGACTTGTTGTCCACTCCCATTCCCCTTGGAATTAGCTACAGGCTGGCAAACTGTAGTAGCCTTTATTATATTGAATACACAACAGCTTTGCTAAAAATGTTTAACCCAAAACGAGCAACCAAGGTGAGATATTTCAGCTCCCAGCCCCGTTGGCTATGGTGGTGTCTCTCCTGCCCTGTACTCCTCTAGTATGCCAGACTGTGATTAAAGCTTTGTAAGCCTTATTTTTTAACTCCTTGGCTTTTATTAGTTAGGGCTGCAGATTGCAAACTTCTCTTTTGTTCAGTTTCCATATGCTTTCCCCACTAAACCACCTAGTAAGAGGCTTACAAAATGCATGGTTTTATCTGCAGTTTTGGAACAGATTTCCTTGGTGAATCTATAGCCGGATCACTTTTAAAATACTTGATTGCCCTCAAATTATAGATCTACATTTTCAATCCAAGCAAACAAAGAGCAGTCTCAGCTAACTTAGTGACATAATAGCAGCATTTAATGTAATTTCAGATGGAGGAGCCTCAAATCCTTGACAGAATATGGGCCAATTTCTCCTCCTCATTGGCTGGGCAGGGCGCCTGACCACAGTTCTGCAGCATGGCTGAGCCATGAATCAGTGGCTGGCAGAGCTATTAGAGCCTTCTAGCAGAGCTTCCTCCAGGGTATGCTCCTCCTCTTCCTTGACAGTGGAATTAGCCACTCCTGTTTGTGCCTTGTGAAAGGAGATGTCCCAGTTCATAGAACTATTTTGGTTGAAAAGACCTTTAGGATCAAGTCCAGCCGCTAACCTAGCACACTGTCAAGTCCACCACTGAACCAGATCTATGAGAGAAGATGTCAGAGATGGCCAGGTGTCTCAGGTGGACCAGCCTTGTTGCTGTCAGTCCAGGTGTGAAGATGCAGTGGTATGGACCATAGGTTTCTGCCTTCTTCAGTTTATCCTGGGACTTCTTTTGAACAAGGTGTCAGAGCCATAGCAGGTGATTGCTTTTTAGTGTTTTTGCCTGTGAAAGGTGAAAAATTTCTCCATGAAGTTTTTCCTGAGGGGTACACTATTGAATGTGATAGAGCTACTTATATGTATCTTTTAAAATCATACTATGTGTCAATCTATAATAAATCCTAAACTTTTATTTTGCTATGGTACTAGTAAATGCAATGCTGTACTAAGGCCTGTGCCAGGGTCTGGAGAACAAGCCTTATGAGGAGCATCTGAAGTGAACTGGGGTCATTCAGGATGAAGAAAAGGAGGCTTTTTGCTTTCTGCAACTACTTGAAAGGAGGTTGTAGCAAGGTGGGAGTCAGTCTCTTCTCCCTAGTAACAAGCAACAGATCAAAAGGAAATGGTCTCAAGTAGTGCCAGGGGAGGTTTAGCTTAGATATTAGAAGAAATTTCTTCACTGAAAGGCTTATTAGACACTGGAATAGGCTGCTCGGGGTGGTGGTTTAAACACCAGCCCTAAAGGCTGAGTAGATGTGGTGCTTCGGGACATGATTTCACTGGACTCAGTAGCATTAGGTTAATGGTTGGATGCAATGATCTCAAAGGTCTTTTCTAACCAAATGATTCTGTGATAATATTGTAGAATAGTCCCATTAAGCTTATTAAGATTTTTAAATGTGACATGTGACAATCAGGGTGAAACATCTGTAAATGGGCATCTTTTTCCTAAAGTGGGTGCTGACTGAAGTCTTAAAACAATTTTTCTGAAGTATTGACAACGAAAATTGCAATTTAAACCCCATATCACTGTTTCTTTTGAAAGTCTTGATCATAATATTTCATTCTACAATAACTGTAGAGTGATGCTTATCTAAATAATCTTCTCTATGGTTTATCTAGTTTTGTGGACACTGCAATTGAAGTCATAGCTCCACTAAAACTGGTGACACTCTCGACTTCTATAGAGCTGAGATGTCAGTATGGGATTTTTATGTTGTTTGGACTGCCATAGAGTCTCTTAACTATTTTTTAACAATATCCCTAACTCTATGGTAGGTGTGGATTTTACTTTTGTACCGTTTACACTAGGAGATGTAACTCATGAATGTATATGTAGCATTGACATAAATGGCCTGCATCAGGATTACAAGTCTCAAAGATCAGGATTCAGCAAACACTTGCTCACCTGCATACGTGGTGAAGCAGCTTATATCAAGTGTGTATGAAAACACACATATTTTCAGAAATTGGATTTAGTCATTGCAAAGAAGTGGAAACAAGCTGATTTTTTCTCCTGGACTGAGCAAGTGTGAAACCTGGGGCTGACTCAAGCACAAGACTCAAGCTGAGAAGCTGTATGCTTTTAACACTGCCTCTTCCAATCAAATTGCAAAATCCCCTGAAGTTTTAATCTTCATAGGCTGTGTGAAAGCCAAACCTAAGCAATTTAAATAAGATTGTATTTTCCCTGTTTGAAAATGTTCTTCTGCCTTTTGTGGAGGGAGATAGGGGAACAGGAAGCCTAAAACCAGTAGCCCAACAATTACCTCTTAATTGCATGGAAAAATTATGAACTCTGAAAGAAGCTTCTCAGATGTGAAGAGCATGTGCATAGGCCTTCCCAGAGAGGATTTCTCTGCCCTGCAGTGCTGGTAGTCTCTAAACAACCTGCTACATTGAGAGTACAGGTCTGGCCAGAGCATTGGTGCTGTCTAGTGGCAAGTTATTGCATCTCACATTGCTGGTAGAAGAGTTAACTGAAGTAAAATGTAAAATACTGTACTTGATTAATAGCCCTCAAAGCATGGCTTGGGTTATGCTGCGTCTCAAGCATACAGGTATTTTCTAACACATCCACAAAGAATTAAAGGGTAACATTTGTGAGTAAAGGCAGTGCAGTCTCTGTAAGATGGGCAATGGTTACAGTGGTTCTTTTCTTTTGGGACTGGGATGATGACTTACTCATACTCCAAAACAAGACCAGAACAGTTTCTTTCCTCTTCCCAAAGGTTCAAAGGTAATGTCAGATGTGATGTGCTGGTTGTAACCAAGTTAATTTAGGATTTTACTGCCTCTCCTTCTTTCTGACTGCTTTCCACTGTACGCCTCACAGAGGATGCAGTCTCCAAAACTGGCTGGCATCCTTGTGTACCATTTCTTTCTAACCCAGTTTATCTCAAGCAATTATTTTTTAAATCTATGCCATTTCCAGGAGATGCACTTTGTATTAGAGGGGTCAGCAGGCATGCTGCTGAGGAGCAGTAGCCTCATAACCTGGTTCAGCTGCAGCCAGACTGGCATGTCTGGTCCCAGCCTGAGAAACCCCTTTTGTTTTTTTGGGTTCCCTAATTTGGATCACCCAGGCACATCACTTACCATCAGCATTTCTGGGTGCTAAATGCACACACGAGCTGTGGCTGCTCTGGTACGTTGCCCCTGCCCTTGGGGTAGACCCAATGAGGAGTTGAATGTCAGCAGAGAAAGAATTGGGTTTTGTCTCAGTTAGGACAGGTGCACATTTCTGCACTAGAAGTTTAAGCTGATGGGTGTGAGATCATTGCATCACCACAGTTCAGCTGTATTTGGTTATTAGCACGTCAGTGGTGGATATGGTGTCCTTGCCATTGTGACTGTGCCTGTGTAGAGTCTGGCCCAATACAGAGGATAGGAGGGATGTAGGAATGGGGACAGTAACTTTTTAAGCTTTTTGTGGAAAGCTCATTATTTTTCTTAATCTACTCTGTTGCAAGTGTATGGTGAAATGTACAAGTGTGTTCCTGTGGTTAAAACTAATTGCTTTGTGATCTGCAGATCAGCAAATGCATATTAGAAGTTGGTTTTGCTTGATTTGTTTGTCTAAGTCATCTTTATAGATGACGTTTCAATTTAAAACAATTTTCAATTTAAAAAAAAACAACTCTGACAAGTTGAAGTTATGTCAGTAGGCCAAAGTATATTGCTAAAATTCAGTTTCCTTTATCAAAGTAGTGAAACTGGAGTAAAAACAATAGAAGAAAGATAGAACAGCCTCTTCTTGTATTGGTGATTTTATGATCGCCAGTAACATCTACAAAATATATGGGAAAGGTAATCCCAGCAGATGTCCCTTTTTTGTGTGATATAGAGAACCCAAATTAGATTTCTTTTATTTTCCTTTTCATCCACCTGGAAGCATTGCCCATGTAGGGGTCATACAGGTTTGTTTTGTTGATGTGGAACTTCTGAAGCCAGTTACAGACTGCTGTTTAACAGCCTGACCTGTGTGTGGTGAGTTTTTCTTGCTTTCAGCCACCTTTTTTTGGAAAAAAATGTTACAAAGATATATTTTCTAATGTGTGTTCTTTTTTTGTTTGTTTGTTTGTTTGTAGATATCAGTATTACCTACAAGTGAAAAAGGATGTTCTTGATGGCCAATTACTCTCTTCGTTGGAGCAGGGAATTCGACTAGCTGGCTTGGCAGTGCAAGGTAAGATGATGTGACTTGACAGCCTTTTTCCAACACTGGCTTTTTTCATTTGTTTCTTATGTTGACTGGGCACTAACTAAGGCCTTGTATGACTCCTACTCACAACAGCTGAGTTTTCTATTGATTTAAAAGTGCATAGGTGGACTCCCATTGATGAAACACACAGCCTCAGGGAGGGAATGATGGACCACATCACAGTGTTCAGCTTTCCTATTTGTAAAATCCATGTGAGTTTGAACAGAACAGTTCTGCCCACCCCAACCCCGGAGTGCTTTGCAGTAATGAATTTGCTTCGTGTTCTCTGGTTTGAAATGCAATTACATCAAAGAGCACAGGAGCAACTTTAATTTTACCTTTAATTAAAAACTCATTTTGCTGTGTAGTGCTATCTGAAGTATGAAAGAACACATGACCATAATTGCTTTGTGAGTTACAAACTAATGATAAATTACTTCTAACAATGTGATTTTTAGTCTGAGCCTCCTAAGGACATCAATAAAAGTGGGATGACATAAGTCATATGAGCAGAGGAGGAAGCCCTGTGTTTGGAAAAAGTATGTTTCAGTCCATGCATGACTGACTATGAGAACAGAAGGTAGTTTCAGCAATCATGTTCTGGGCAGATCTTCTAATGAGAGGCAAGGGGGAAGTGTGTGTGTGATGTATGTATGTATGTGTATACATACATCAATAACAAATATAAAGATCTGATTCTTGAAAATGAAAGGTTTGATGGAGGTTAATGCTAATATGATCTTCCTTAGGACAGTACAAATTCTATTTTAGCATCTTGTTTCTAAGTTAAAAATCGGAGAGAAAATGTGTCCTGTCAAATCTTGAAGTGTTTTATTAATAAAGGAATTAATTCTGAATCTTGCAACTTAAGTAAATGAAGTTTTTCACAGTGCGTGAGTTCGGGATCAGTAGATACTGAATATGTTCCACTGCCCTGGGTTTTTGGATCTTTTTGCTCAAGTTGAGAGTGAGTCAGTCTCTGTAATAGTTTGAAATAATCACTTTCTATTCCAAATTTTCTACATAATCTATTATGTTTCAAAGGCAATTGCATCTGAATGCTACACCTAATCTTGTTTGTTTTATTCCTGACCGTGTATTACTCCTGTTGCCTTTTGCATGTGATGCAGCTGAAGATATTTGAAATACTTATTTCTTTTAAACTTACAGACTGTTTCATGTCCATTTTGATTTCTTTCTGTTTATGTTAAAACATACCTCTGAAGTGAAAACAAAACGAAACTGCATTTTTGGCATCCTGCAATATGTGAAATTGTCTAGAAGCTTTGAAAGAATGTTTAGCTAATATGATTTATGTTGGGAATTTCCAGCTTTTATAATATGAGGACCTTGTAGATCGTGTTTGATCCAGGTCAATTAATATAAAATAAAAACCTCCTGGCAAGATATTCTTTTGATATAAGCTGTTGTGTGTTTAACAGATAAATGTAGGCTTTGTTTTTTGTTTTTTTTTTTAAATATAGTTTTGCCTTTAGGAAGCATTTTCAAAACTCTAGAGGTTCAAGGACATTTGGAATAAAATCTTCAGCCCTGATATATCAGTTGAATGTGAGCATGAAGCTTTAGGTACCTCTTCAAGAGAAGTAGAAATAGAAAAGCAAGTAAAAAGTTGTGGGCCAGTCAGTAAAACTGACACAGTGCCTGTGCTGTTGTATTTGCTTCAGAAGGATAAAATTTCCCCTCCTGCTCTAAACCATGTGTGGTGGTTGTTTACAATTTTTAACAGAATTGGCTAGTGGATTTTAACCTCCTAGGCTGTAAAATCAAGCATGTTGTGTACAATTCTGTAGAACTGTGTCAGAGGCAAGCTGAATTTGTTTTGGTTTCTTGTTTTGGTTTGGTTTCATCTTGTTTGTTGATGTTTTTTGGTTTCATTTTTTTTGCCTAATTAAGGTTGGAAATGTTGGAGAAGCAAAAGTGTTCATTTTTAAAGAGGCTGAGCAATCCCAGCCTTGTTAGAGATGGTGGTATTAATTTATGAAAGCTACAGAAAAAGAAACACTTGAACTCCTGGTGGTTAAGCATTGCAAATGGTCGTAGTATTAGGGATCAAATGAGAGAAATTACTTGTTAGATGTTATTTGATCTCTAGTAATAACACTATTATTTTCAGACCTCCATGTTAAAAGCTAAAATACAAGCAGGAATCTTTGTGCTGGGTTGTGGCTTCAGAGAGAACTCACCCACTTGAAATTACACATCTGTGCAAAGGTCGAGTGTGGTCTTAACATGTGTGGAAAGTGCTAAAATGAGTAATTGTGTTGTTGTTTTCCAGCGGATTTTGGAGACTATAATCAGTTTGAATCTCATGACTTCCTCCGAGAATATGTCTTGTTCCCAATGGTGAGTTTCTTATTCCTCTCTTTTGTGGTCTTTCATGAATAATTTCTCCATGCCTTGGAGATAGTTTTGTTGGCAACAGAGTAAAAGCACCAGGGTTCAGCTATTATTAGTGGAAGTAAAATTTGCTCCTCAAAACCTGCAATATAGTTGATTGCATCTGAGTTGAATATATGCTGGGGAAATTTAGCCCTTTTTCAGTTCCTTAAAGCTTCCACTACAAATAGATGACAACAAAAGAAATGTACTTGTTTGAATCAAAAAAGAAGTTGCAGCTGTTTGTTTATAAGTTGTGTGCTAGCAGTGGTAGTATTTGTAGAAGTACTACTATTAGTAACATGAAATAACAAGGGGATATGAGGACTGCTGATGCAGTAAATGTTGTGTCACAGGACGAATCACTCATCCTTTCCTCAAGAGAATGTGATTTTATACCAACTGACTATTAGACTGAAGTGAAGCGTGAAACGGGTCTTCTCAAAATGTTCTCCAGGGACTGTGCTGTATATTTGATTCAATTTTACTTTGGAATGTAGCAAACTGAATGCTGGGAGAAGTGGTTTAGATCTCTAATGATGTTAGAAACTCTGGTGACAAATGCCAAGCACTCACAATCCGTGACAATGAGCCTCTCTGGCAAGATGGATTAGAAGACAAAAAAAATCTTGCTGAGCTTAAGGCTGGTTTTATCTTAGATTAACAGGTCCATCAACACAAGTCTTGAGTGTAAGCTTCCTAAAATGTAAAAGATCTGCGAATTCTTTCTAACTGGAAAAAAAAATAAAAAAATTTGGAAGTGGGGTGGGGTTCCCATGTCCTGAGTGTAACTGCCTAGAGGTTAAGGCATCTGGTTTCCCTTGCAATTAGTGAAGTGGTAGAGGGAGAATGATTCATCTCACGGTAATTTGAAGATTTGAGAAAGGCACTTCCAGAAGCATTTCATCCCACATGTGGTGCTGTTTGTACAGGAACTGCTGCAGATAGTCCACTCTCAAGCCCCAAAAGGTGACAGCTGCACAGTGTCTTGAAGTAAAAGTGCAGTCTGGAGCTGGTAGACAGTTCAACACCACATGGAAAAAAAAAATCAGAAGGAAAAAGGGAAAATAATGAATGTACAGAACTCTGCATATGCCTTGTATATCTAGACATTTTTACTAAGGTCACTTTTAGCCAGACGGGTGGAGCAGGATTTCTTTGGTAGACTGCCTTTATCTACTGCTAAATAATTGATGATCTTGTTTATTGTCTTATGAAGTCATATATGATAGCCTGAGTGGGAAAGATGGCTGCATCTATAGACAGAGAAATATCTCGTCAAGCTGTTACTTTGTAAATTACTGAACTTCTGCAACGTCCTTTCAAAATGCTGATAGTATTTGTATTCAGAAAAAAATTAGGGGAGGGCTTAAGCCTCCAGAGGAGTTTTCAGCTGGTTAATTTATAAGTGGTTCAACAAAGTTTACTCGTGGGAATATCTCCTAGAATCTCCATTTTTGAGTAAGCTGCCTGAGAAATGTGTCTATTTCCTACAGTCTTCAGAAGCCTACTCTTAAATCAACAGTTTCTCTAGATATTTCTTTAACTATTTGTCTTTGCTTTTCTGGGGATGAGTGGATAACGTAGTAGTAAATTCTTCACTGCAAACTCAGTGACAGTTGCTAAGTGCTGCAGATACAAACTAGACCTGAAGCAAGTGGGAGGATTCAAGTGAATCTCGGGCATAGAAAGAGCTTCCAACAAGAACTTTGCTATGAATTCATAAGTGAAGCGAGCTGGTGGATGAGGGAGGGGCAGCTACGTTTGTACTGTTTGATCTTGTGAGGCTACAATGTGTGTCAAATGGCATTTCTTCAGCAGGGAAAAGAACAAAGTTATGTACACAGTACACTCCACAGGTGTGTAGCTGTGCATAGGCATGTACCACGCCATTTTTCATTAGCACGCTACCACTTTCACATTTTTTTGTGACAGAAGCAAATATCTGAGGGAGGGCCTCACTGAGCAAGAAACAGGCAGTGTATTTAAGTACATTACATGACAGCCTTAAGGCTTTTTTAAAGTAAAAATCAGAACTTTGAGGTTTCTTCAAGAAGAAGAAACTTGGACTTGAATTTATGAGCACACTTCCTCTATTAACTTGTTCCCAATTATTTTAGAATTATTTCTACCAAACACTTACTAAATTTGCAGAAGGCAAAACTTTCTGCTCAGAAATGTGTTGCAAGCATAAAACACATTTTTTTACATATTTGAAGAGGCAGCAGAACTTTCAATCCTTTTTAAGATGATGGGGTACTATGGTTGCAGGACAGAATATCATAGAATGTTTTGGGTTGGAAGGGACCTTAAAGATCATCTAATTCTAACCCCCTTGCAATGGGGCAGGGACGCCTCCCACTAGATGAGGTTGCTCAAAGCCCCATCCAACCTGGCCTTGAACACTTCCAGGGGTGGGACTCCCACTACTTTCCTGAGCGATCTGTGCCAGTGTCTTGCCACTCTCACAGCAAAGAATTCCTCCTATCTAATCTAAATCTCCCCTCTTCAAGATTTAATCCCTTTCCCCTTCTCCTCTAGCAACACACCTGTGCAAAAAGTCCTACCCCAGCTTTCTTGTAGGCCCCCTTCAGTTATTGGAAAGCTGCTATAAGGTCACCTTGGAGCCTCCTCTTCTCCAGGCTGAACAACCCCGATTTTCTTATCCTGTCTTCATAGAGGAAGTGCTCCTGTCCTCTGATCAGTGTTGTGGCTCTCCTCTGGACGCAACCATAATTTTTTTTCCATGGTCTATGTATTATTGTGTGCTGTTTTAAAAAGCATATATTAATTTGATTTCCAAGGTTTTTTAATAGTTGTTTTCTCCTTGTCCAGGAAAAGATTTCCTATCCATGCTCTATTCTCTGTTCTCTGTTTTGGAATAATAAGCACCTTACCACTATCTTTAAAAGTATTTTTTCTACTCTCTCCGTCCCCAAAATATGTGAAAAACCAGACCCTTGTGCTCTCCTTGAACATTTTCAGCAGTTCTCTCTCTGTAACTATCTGGAGCATGAACAGGAAACAATCCTGAAACATCTGTTGTCATATTTCTTGTCTTGCTTTTTCTCCTCTGGATTTAGTTGACTACTTTTACTTCATATTTTTACAGGACTGGACCCAGGATGAAGCTGTCTTGGAGGAGCTGACTCAAAAGGTTGCCCAGGAACACAGAACTCACAGGTGAGCTTGAATGTGAAGATTGAGGCTTTTCAAAAATTGTCATCCTAGAACATCCCTTCCTCCACATGCTTTTCTGGCAGGAGTAAACTAGCCTGTCTTCTTGTTACCCTTATGCTACATCTCGCTGGATATTTAATTAGTCTGTTTTAAAAGATTATCTCCTTCTTGTGAACACAAAATGTCCAGGGAACTTAATCCCAAATAAATGAGCGTTTGCACCATAAGGATTAACAAACATGTGTAACACTACTTGTGCTATGTAATAGACTCCTTTCTCTTCTTGGTTTCATTAAACCCTGATGGTGAAAGACCCTATAACTTGATTGGGGTGGTCCAAACATCTGTCCGAGGGTTTTCTCTCATACAAAAGAGAGAAAGGGATACACAGGCTCTCAATATAATGGAAAAGAAAATGACAGGATATGGGTTTTAAATCTAGTTGTGGAAAAAATGTAATATGCTGTTGCTAGCTAATGAGCTAGGAGGACTGTATCTTCTAGGTAGGTACACATACCTTTTTTTGTCAGCTGGCTTCTTTCTTGTCATTTAGGTGTTTTGGTGGTGGAAGTATTGCAGCCTATGCAGTGCTGTTCTTTAAAAAATGGCAGTACCTATACATCATTGGAAATAAGATTTTGTGTTGTATTATGAATTTACATTTAAAGCTTTATTAAATGAGATGTATATAGGAGTAATATGTGAAGGGTTGCAGCACTCCCCCTTATATGACAGAAGATGGTTGTAAAGGGGCAAAATCCTACTTCTGAGTTTAAAGCTATTCTCCCTCAGATTTTCAATGCAAACCTTTGATGCAACCAAAGGGTTAGGTTCCAAAGCTGGCCCTGAAGAGGTCTGGTTCTGTTCTGTCTCTGCTTGTGTGATCCTGGTTAACTTACACTTGAAAGGAAACATTTCCCTCCTGCTGTGTTCTCCAGTGCTATTTCTGCAACACAAAGAACAAATACCTATCCTCACATTCTACCTCCTTTCTCTCCCTCTTTCTCCCAATTATTTATCTGATTCCTAAATTTCTATTTGTAAGGTGTGGTAAGGAGGAGCAAAGAGGGAAAACATTAATGGTGGCCTTCTTTGGGAGCAACCTGCAATCTATTCTGACCTGCTTTTGAGAACTGAAATCTGAATTCCTGAGCTGTGACAGCAGCATGTGTAGACACGAGTATAGAGACTTTCAGGTGGTTTATTCTCTATTATGAAAGAGATTCTGCTCAACATTTGATTTAGTGCCTGTGTTTTTGAAGAGCCTATATGAAAATGAAGGTCTTTTAAGTCAATTTAAGCAACTTCAGTTGATTCCTATACTATTTATGCAAATTAGGACCCTTATGGCTCACATTTGCCATCCAGAACTAGACACAACCTGATGCAGTGGCCTGATGTTTTAATAAAGCCTGGAAAATATTTCATGTGTGCAAAAGAAACTGAGTAATACAATAATTTTGGTTTATTCATCCTGTAATGTGAACTGTGCTTTGTACTTCACTTTACCAACACCTAGTAAAATTCCTCCCCTTCCTGATTATGATCCTAGTGTTGAAAGTCAGTTTTGTGTTCTATGTTTCTGGGCAGAATATCCAAAGTATCTTGTAGCTATTCCATTTTTTCACTGGTGTTTTTTGTGTGCATGTAATACTGAACCATTTGCTGCCTTTTGTTTAATTGCAGTGGAATTACAGCAGCAGAAGCTGAGCTAATGTACATCAATGAAGTGGAACGCCTTGATGGGTTTGGACAGGAAACCTTCCCTGTGAAGGTATGTTAGTATATCTTATAAAATAACCTCTGAAACAAATGATGCAGGAGTCTGCAGCAACCTTTAGAATGTGTGCAAACCATGTTTGCCCAAAAGAAACAGGCCTCTAGTATTGCTTCTCTTCCACCAAAGTCCTTCTCAAGGAAGAAGGAGCTGTGTGCTAGGACCTCCTCACTTGGGAAGCAGAGATGCTCCTTGCTTTTCTTGGAATGCTGTCTAAGGGAGAGCAACTGGGGCAAACAAACCTCAGCTCTGTTTATCTTTAACAAGAGATAAGACCTTTTCATTTAGACCTGATCTTGAAGGTCCATTCCAACCCAAACCATTCTATGATTCCTTTCTAAGACTATGCACAAAGGATTAACTTTACTACTTTTCCTTAAATTCTTACATGTGCACATAGATCCTCCATGCATTTAAAATCGAGGGTGGTTTTCAAAGTTTAGTTTGCATTTGTAGTTACTTTCCCTTCATTGGGAGCCCCTTCCTTCCATGGATGCTCTGCCTTGCTTTATGGAGTGCGTTCCACCACAAAGTTGTGCTGAGAAACTGAAAACTGCTGGTACCAGCATGACCCATTTCCCTTGGCTGACCAACCCCAGCCAGCCAGCACGAGTGGTGGACTATTTGAAGTTTTTCTGCCAGTAAAAGTTGACTGGGAATTTAAAGCCAAAACAGAAAAAAACCTCAAACCAAACAGTAAAGCTTTCTGCTGAAGTAAAAATTTGTTCTTTTGGCCAGTCTCAAAATTGCCCTGAAGAGAAGGAGATGAATGGCAAAAAGCCCTCTACTTAACAACAGAAAATACAGGATGTTTATTGTCAATGGTTGAAATCAATGTTTTCCTCAAAATAATTCGGGTTAACGCTGCTGCAAAGGATTTCTGTGTTGGAATTGTCATTAGATATTATTGAATATTAAGATATTTAATTTAATGTAAGGTAAATATGAGCAATGGACTAGGTGCTTTGTAGAATTGCAGGAAGAAATTACCTATGTGACAAAGCAGTGTGCTGCCCTTGTAGACCAATAGAATTTCATTCAGGGGGAAAAATGAAGGATTTTTCTCTATTTCAGATTAGAAAATGCTATGAGATTTATGTTTATCTTTCTATATAGATATTTGTGCATACACACACACATATATGTGTGTGTACAAATACATAGGTTTTTCACAAAATTTTTTCCCAGTCTCCTTGCCTTCTAAAGCTGCCTCTGGGACAAGACAGAGGAATGTGTAGTCCTCTAATGAGACTAAACTGCAACCTGTCAGCTGTAGGACCTCTGCTGACTTGTGGTGTGTATGGAAAAGTGCTGGTGTATGCAACACTGAGAATCAGTGCGTTGGCTGGGGCTTGAAAATTGCCATCCTCCATTTGCAAAAGGCCTAACACTTAGTAGTAGAAGGCAGGTGCACATACTCAGTTGTTGCCTTCTGGGGATAAAGGTCAGGAGAGCAGCTCTTATCTGATCTATTAAAATACGGAGATGCCTGCTTGGTGATTTCAAAAATTTGCTCACGCATAGTGCATTAATTTCTCTCATATTTGGTCTTCTAGCAGTTCTTTTTAACCCCACTCTTTGTGTTAGCATGATTTTTATTTATCACTCCAAAGTCTTAATTACTGTATATGAGTTCTTTTTGTTGATTAATGTACCCTCATTGTCAACAGCATTAAGCTTTTGTAGCAAAAACAGAAAAAGGCATTCTTAAGAAAAGAACTGATAGCAAAATGGAACAGGATCATGGTTTTCAAACAGGAGCCTGCAAGGAGACGTGGGTAGGCAAAAAAACAATAGAATTTCTGAAAAGCAGTGCAAGTACACTGGACATTATGTGGTGCATGCAGTTCAATATTTAACCCAATAATTGAAAAGCAATGGAGCATGTATCTGTATAGAGATGCAAGTACTTTCTAGAGTGACATGCTGTGAACTTCTGTATGGAGTATTTAAAGGAGGAACTGTGAAGAGTATTGCTTTTGAGAGGGATTCCATCTCCAGGTGTGGTTTTCTGAAATCTTGACATGTTTTAACAGGTGACTGGAGGAGTACTGTGAATGTGAATGTGAAGGAGGACTATTGCTTTTAGTAATCACGTGGGCTCTAGGAGCTATCAAGACAAGGATGGAGAATGTAGGGTATTATACAATAAATCCCAGTTTGTGGTGTGCTTGTTGTTTGATAGAGGAGAACCTTGGGAGCATCAACCCCATGTCTTTTCTCACTGATCAATGGAATGAATCCAGTTAAGTGCTAACTGCTTTCACATAATGAAAAAAAGGAGTCCAATCAAGCAGCAAAATATAGATTAGTCAAGGGTTAGTCCTGCATCCCTGCTGAAGGATGGCTTTGGTGGTTCAACACCCACTCTCCAGTTTCTTTTTCAGACTAAATCTGTATCATTTCTCTGCAGGATAATCATGGAAATGATATACACCTCGGTATTTTCTTCATGGGAATCTTCATTAAAAACAGAATTGGAAGGACAACTGTGATTTATAGGTAAAAACTAGGGTCTTCCATATTTAAAGCAAGTTTCTTTTCAGAGCTCCATGTGTGGAGTTTATTCCTTCCCTGGTATCTGGATGGGCCTGATGGCAAGAAAGACGTAGTTGTCTGTCATGTATCTTGTTCTACTTATAAGGTTTTGATCCCTTTTCTTGCCTTTTTGTCTTCTTCTTTGATGCTTCTGAATGCAAATCTGTTAAAGCTCACTTTTTGCAACTGAGGCACTCAAAATTTCTGAAAATCTGGTTGCCACATTTAGGTGCCCCACTAAAAAAAGAAATCTTGGCAGTCACTTCTTTATTTGTTCTGCCATTTCTTTTGTTTATTAAGATTCATGTAAGCCTTTCCATTAACTTTCTTTTGTGGGTTTTGTTACTTCTTATAAAAGTTTCTTGTGTAGGAAAATGTGGCTAAAAATCACCCAGGGAAGCTAAGGTTTCACTCATTCCTCTTTGCTGCTGTTCTGGTGGGTATTTCTGTTACTGGCAGTGTTAGCTTGAAGTGGATTTTCACTAGTCCTTGTTAGCAGAATATGGACATCTGTGTAGCCAAAAAAAATGTGGTTTATGAGGAGCACTAATTTTTAGTCAGTAGCTAATGCTTGTATGTGACTTCAGCTGGAACGTTGCAAGGATTTCCTTTTAGTGGTCATTTAAAAAAATGTTAGGGCTCCTTTTTCCACATAGCTGATGTTTTGCATATTTCATTTTGAGAAGAAATTAAATAATCCTCTCACTGTGCTTAGTGACTAAAACGAGAAGTTCCTTTGCATGTAGAAGTGATACTTGGTGCAGGAATCCTTACTCTTTGGAAATATGCACTTCAAGCATCCTGCCATGACATGAAGAGGAATGCATGCTGCAAACAGAACAAGTCCTTTCCATCCCCATAGATTGCATGCAATGTACGCAAATGTCTGTCAGCTATTTGTAAGAAGATTATAACTCTGATCTTGGGTAACCTGACAATTACTTTAAAAAAAAAAAAAAAAAAAAAAAGTTTGCAAATGTAAAACCAGAGTATTAACATGATAATGCATAGCCTACGTAACCATGCTGTCAACCTAACCTTCTTTACAAGGAATTGGCCCTCATAGAAAGCTGAAAACAGTATTTGGAGAGGAATGGCACAATTAAAAGAGAATTAAAGATTTCTATTTCATGTGGCTAAAATCAATCAGTTAAAAAATGTCACTGTTCACTATGTTTCTCACCCATGTATCTTCTATTGTGAGTCTTTAAGTTGGAGTTCTTAAAGAGAGCCTTTAATTCTTCTGCTTTGGGTTAAGAGCTGAATTTCTGTTTCTCCTTTAACCAGAGCATGACTTCCTATTTTCCTGACCCTTTTACTTCACTGAACAGCTACTGAAGCTTTCCCGTAAAATGAGACTAATGTTGACTAAGGGATTCTTAATGTGTTTGTGAAATCTTTGAATGTATGTGTTGGCAAGCTACCACATTTTTTTTTACTCTACAGGTGGAATGACATTGGGAATATAGCACACAACAAGTCTTCAATTGTTCTGGAGTTGATCAACAAAGAAGAGAATGTACTCTTTCACACAGTAAGAGAAAGATCTCATCAGTGTCATCAAGAAAGCTGCTTATATAAAAAATAAACCTTTAACATTTCACTTTCCCACCCTAAGTCCACCCAACTCCCCAGACTGAAAGTTCACATTTGACTTTATGCAGAGTGTGAAATTAACTTCATTTAGCTAGAAATATTTCTTTTCTCTTCCAAGCAGTCCCAAAGTATACTGTGCTGGGAAGTCTGCAAAGAACTGAATTGCTTGTTGGACTAAACATCCACAGTGCCACACTATCTTCTGTGCTGGCATAAATATAGCAGCATAAGCAGTTATTGAAACTGGGCATCAGCTACCATCCATGCACATACTGGAACTCGGAGGGCTGCAGTGCTGTTCTGTGCTATTTAAAATCACACCTCCCTGAACCAAGGACAGTATAGAAACTGGACCAGCAAGCCTGAGACATTTTTGTTGTCGTCGTCTCTCCTCCCGTCCCACTGTGACTTAGCAGTGAAGTGGCAGCATGTAAAGACATGCCACTGTATTTCAGTAATTTGCTGCCTTGAATGCTCTTGAGGGCACTAGATGTGTTCTTGGTAGCCAGATTCTGTACATGGCAGGCCTTGCTGAGTGTTACTGTAATTGGATTTTTAAAATTCGTTTGTCACTTCTTGGTAAGAATAATAAACTTTTTTTTTTTCCTTTTTTTTTTTTTTTTTTCTTGTGCTTAAAGGATGATCTCGAAAATGCCAAATATATTTCACGTCTGTTTGCAGCAAGGCATAAGTTTTACAAACAGAATAAAATCTGCACAGAGTGAGTACTCCTTTTTCAGAGTTGCCTTCTGACACCCTGCTTTGGAATTGCTCTGAATTCTGGCGTGTCTGGTTTTGTTTGTTTTTTTTCTAGTCACTTGTGTCAGTTATTCTCTTTCCCCTTTCCCTTTTTTTCTTGTTGTGTTTTTACTACCAGCAAGAACAGACAATTGAGAATGAAATTTCATTCTGAGCCTTCTGAGGCTTGATGCTCCCCAAGCAAACAAATCTGACAGTGTGCCTTAAATTGAAGCCCTCGGTCTCTGCTCTTCATAACCCAGAGTGTTAGTATAAACTGGAGTGAAAGGTGACATATGTTAGCATGCCAAAATATGAATTGCAGTAGCATTTTGAAGATGCATTACCCATCTAGCAGCTAAGGTCAGTGGAAAACACAAGTTGTCATCTTCTAATTTGGGCAGTATAATTTATCTGCTTCTTCTGTGCACCAAAAAAGGGAGGATGCCTGGGAATATTAATCTGGGTATCTGTACTAGGATGACACAGTAGAAACTCTAAATCTGAATCCAAAGGCTCCTTTAGGCTCTGCTTTGATCACTTATTAAGGAACTGGCTTGGAGCTAGTCCTCTCAAACAGGTGGATTCACCCTGAGTGAGGGAGGAATTCGTGAGATTTTAGTTGTAAGTCAAAAGTTAGTTTATGAGCTGAGTATGTTTCATTTATATCAGCACAGAGCAATTTTAGTTTGAGACAAATTTTGCTTTGAGGAGTTCAGAATGCTGAGAAATTTGCATGATGTGCAGGGTTTGTACATCAATGAGAACAAGTTCCACTCAAGCAACAGCTCTAGTTGGAGCTGGACATCCCATCTGTTTAGCTGGGTAATGCCATCTGTTGGAAAGCACAGCCAAAATGGTGAAGGAAAGATTGGAAGCTCTAGCTGTCTAATATTACATAGGGATTCCAGATATTAACATATTGTGAGCCAGAGTATTGAAGAGGTCATTTAGGTGAACTACATACAATGATCTTTTTACTTACAGAGAAGAGACATTGATTAGATTTCAGATGGCATTTATAGTTTTGAGGAGGAGGGTGGAAGAACAGAAAAGGCATTTAACAGTGTTTAATGCATTTCAGTTGTCCAATACCAAGTTTAATTTTAATGGTTTCAGAGGAATTGAGTTCAAAGAAAGCTCCTGATTGTCTCCCCTGTAACAGTCAAGAAAGAAACCAAAATACCATAGTCTGTCATCTTGCAATATTTCCCCTTTGAAGCTGTAGTTGGGGTCAGCAGAGAGGACTGCTCTGTTACTATTCATAATCCAGACAGAAGAAGGAACAGCTTGTGCTCACCTTTATTTCTAAGCACTGAGCCTATAAGCATGTGGGTACCATGAACTGAGTGTATGTAGCACCTTCATGTGTAATTTATAAATATTTGGATTAATAACACTAGGGAACATCATGAGGTCACTGAGGGAAATAACTGGAATTTAAATCTATTTTTGCCATTAGGACGTGCTTACAACTTTCTCATGTGGTTTCAGCTTCTGTGTTAGAGCTGCAGATATTAATGAGAGCATATGCCAGTGTGTGTTTTCTAGCTAAATAATTTTCCTGCCCTCTGTTAAAACAATAGTTGTTTGTTTTCTTGTGTGCGTTTCCTCTAATCACACATAACATCATTCACCAGATCAGAAACTATAAGAGGACAAATTCTACCTTTCCTCTCTTCACGTAAGCACTGTATTTCTGCCTCCTTCAACTTGTTTTTTTCCCTTCCTTTTTTTATTTTTTTTTTCCTCCTACACTCTTTGATCCTTCCATTGCACCTAGCTACTCTAACATTGTATGTGGCTCTGCTAGTGTTATCTAACCCATTGCATTTTTTCCCCCTTCTGATCTGTGTGCATTGCTTTGGAGTGATCACTATGAATTTCATAAATTTTTTGTTGGTTTATTGTTTACCTTCAGTCACTTGAGACTGTGCCTGTGTGCCATGTTCAATTTTTATTGCTTAAGAGACTTGTTTGATTCAACTTTAAACCAGAGTTTTTCTTTCTTTTGTTTCCAAGTAAGCCAGATAGAATAATGAACAGAAGGCATGTATATTTTGCAAGTGGAATACTTTCTGTATTTAGAGAAGGACCAGAATTATTTTCATTTATTCCTTTTTTTTTTTTTTTTTTAAACTCATTAATGAGCAGTACTTACAGATTCTTCATCTCTTGTTTTCCCCATTCATTCATGTATAAGAATTGAAATATTGTAGTTTCTAGTTCTTCTCTTTATGTTTTCTTCCACAGGCAATCAAGTTCTCCTCCTCCTATCCGACGACGACCCACTTGGAGTAGGTCATCCTTGGTATGTCCCACAGTGGGCTCTTTAAGAATGTCTGTGTCATGTCTAATGGAATGGGGCATTGTGTAAAGTGGAATATTTTCTAAATTTCAAATAAGCATATTAACTCATTTGTTATAGGCAGCATGACAGGAATAAGTTTCAAGGGTGTGGTTTCACAGGTTGGTTAATTTAACTGGATAATATCACCACTGAGTGTAAAAAATTAAAGTCTTCCAGGCATTATGTTTTTATTTGCCCTGCAGAAACTGAGCATCTTTTCTTCTGCATTTGGGTTATTTAATGTGTACAGAAAGTAATCCTCTAGAAAGAATTTGAAGTGTCTTGTGCTGTGGATGTTAAAACCTAGTTATTACATACTGGCAGTTTCTCCTTTCATGCTGCTTCCATTCCTCGTGTTTTTGTACAAAGTTTACTTAGGATTTATCAACTTTTTGAGTTAAGAGACCATTTTCTGTGTGACGTTACTGTGATTTTTAAGTAAAACTCTTAGAGTCAGTACAGGATTGTGATTCAGAGGGGTTTTTTTAAACAGTTTTCATTAAACTAATCTCCATATACACTAAGTCTGAGAAAACTGGATAACTTTTTCCTGAAGTCTTTACCAAAGACATCCATGACAATCTTTTTTTTCCCAGTCAGCTCTACAGACACTTTTTTTTGATCTAAGTTTTAAAATCTAGTATGTCAGGAATTCTTAAAATAATTTCTTCCTCTTACCCTTTCATAAGAGTAACAGCAGGACTGCTGGTCCCTTAGACAGAGGGCAATTTTGTGATTTAAGTGACACCTGCTTTATAGACTTTCCCAGAGTGATAACTCTCAGTGTGTTGCTGAGAGGCAGAAAGCTAAGGTGGGCAGGAGATTTTTCTTGGTATATCCCCATGGTGTGGTTACAGCTTATGAAAACATTCCAAAATTAAGCTCAAGCAGGTACTGATACTAGGATAGCTTTACCTTTGAGAATTTCAGCACAGGCTGTTTTCCTGTGTGTGTATGGATAGTCCATTAGATCTAAAAGTTGCATTCTGCTGTTGTATTGGCAGGAAAGCTGTTGTGGCTGGCTGTGGGTTTTTTTGTCCTTTCACTCCTAGCATGTTTCTAAGGGTCACAATGCAATACACAGGCTGTGTATTACATCCTCTGAGGCATTTTTAGAGTACTTTTTGGTATCTGCAAGTTTGGTCCCTGGAGACGACAATGAGAACTATGAAAAAGGTGGAGAAATGAAATGTGCTTTGCATTCTTATGCTATGGCCTCAGATATAGCACAAGGGGAAAAAGAGAACTGCCTTCTACATTGGATATGAAAAATGGAAATCTACTTTTTCAAAGGAAAAACAAACTCTGCTGCCTCTTTATGTTTTCAATATAAGCATGCAACAAGTTTTTTTTTAAAAAAAACAGTCAGGAAGAAATCAAGAAGAGGAATGTACACTCATTAACTAAAAAGTGAACTGGGCTTCTAACAATTCACATTGAACTTTCAACTGATTTTTTCATAACTGTTTGGTTAACTTGTTGGAACAGTTCTCTTTGGGGAGATAAAAAAAAAAAAAAAGCTCTTCTAACTGTTGCATGCCCTGTAGATGCTTTTATACACCTACCTATTCATTTGTCATGTATGGTAATAAATCAGTAGGCTTCAATGGGAAGTGTAGTAGAATCTTTGGGGTGAGGCTCTGCCCCTTCACTGAGGATCATGTTTGCTACGTTCAGATTAAGATCCTTTATACAGTTTTGGCATCGTGGTGAACCTCTGTTTTATTAGCTATTACTTTGAAGCCATTTAATGCTGTTTCTTTTTCCTGTCAGGCCACCCAATGATGCTGATTTTCCAGGAAAACCCCCTCAGTGTAGGAGAACTTAATATGATGATATGTGTATTTAGGCATTTAAAAAAAGAAAATCCAAGGGATTCCAAAGTTGGATGTTGATATTCTGCAGACCTCAAGCTCTCCTATTTTGTCAGAAGAGGCAGCTGTGCCTTCAAAAAAAAATATCTACAACCAAAGCAGAAATAAAACCAACCAACCAAAAAAAACCCAAAACCCTAGACCAACCCAACAACAACAAAAAACCAAAATTCCATCCCAACAGAATAGTCTCTAATTTCTTTCAGATACTTTCCATAACATCTTTTAGGAAAAAAAAAATTAAATTGTCTGCTCTAGATCCAAGTAGAAATCACTTCTTCCTTGCTCTTTTTCTCTGTCCCCATTTGACTTTTCAACATCTTGTGGTTTCAGGGTAAGCCCTGCTAGTCAGGTTGTCAGCAGCATCTCCTTTGCTCAGATTATTCAGTAGGAAAGGGGTTTTGTACCCTTAGATTTAACTGTTGTAGAAGAAATACTTCTTGTCATCTTCCAGCTCTGGCTTAACACAGCCATTTTGTATTCAAGAATTCACATGTGTGCTCAGTTTCTTTGATTCTTATTGCTTCTCTCCATTTACATAGAAAATGTAAATTTAACCCCTTCCAAGCCCCTTCTTCAGTAGCTAACTTACATGGTGCTCATTTTGAGCATGTGCATGCAAAGGTAAATTATTTAGTGTTTCTTTTTTGCCTTGGGCATCCACGATGCTCTTTAATAGTTTGGACTGCTTTAATCAGCCTAGATGGAAACCCCCCCTTGTTCCACTGTTAAGGAAGACATAGTCACAAGTGTGTCTTCTTTCTCTTACTCCTTATTTCATATATCAAAGTATGTTTTCATAGACTTTGCTCAGCAACAGCAGACAGGACATTACAGTGAAGGTGGTAAAATGAGATTGCAAAACACATCTGTTTTGGACAAAGCTGGCGAATACTACAAGGCCAGCTGTGATTTATTTTGCTGTAATGGATCCTGCTGTTTTAATGCTGAATTGCCCCTTGTGATACATGTGTTAAAAAGCTTGTTGCAGATTGCTGGAGGAAGGCTCCAATTCATTATTTAGGGAATCTGATATTCATGTAATTCATAAAGTTACTTTAAGTCTGTATGAGCTCCTGTTGCTTGTTTTAGGTCCTTGAATTTGTTCCATCTCCTGCTTTTGTCCTGATTAAGTGTTTGTTTTGTTTTAATTATTCAAGGGCAAGGACTTGTAATAAACTTTTGAAAAGTTCTAAGGGAGCTGGGAGTCTGGGTGTTGTTTTCTGTAGTGGTTAAGCTTAAAAGAGTCTTAACTGGTCAGCTTTGGGCTGTGTCACAAAATTCAGCAATTCACAAAGTGTTATTCTCTGTTCTATAAAGAAATGCAAAACTATGTGTCTTTGGCTGAGTAAGAGAGAGCAGTTTTCAGTGAAAAGGGCATGGAACAGTTTTCCTCTTTCAGCTGCAAAAACTGTAGCAGATGCAGTTCCTAATGCTTTTTTTTTTTTTTTTTTTTTTTTCCATTTATACTGCCTCCTATGCATGTCCAGTGTGGAGATCACTACACTGAAACACATAATTCACAAGGTACTTAGAGGATATATTTTTCCTTTAATGGACTTCATATTTATGTGTACTCAAAGAAGTTCCTACCCTTTTTGCCTGGATTTCTAATGCTGTCATAGTCAAATGGGAGTTGCTGCTGGAGAAGAGCTAGCAGTTTTATAGTTAATGTTGCAGTAAGTCTTCTGTTTAAAGTCCAATGTCAGTGTTCAAATATCTCTAAAATGTCTGTGCATGAGTATATGGACCTTAAACTTGGTATTCCAGTTCACTGAGCTGAAAAAATAATTTCTAAAGGGAGTATGATTGCTGTACTCAAAGGCAGTGCCAGCTGGGGCCAGGGAGAGAAGTGGAATGAAGGAAAAGGAGAGAGCAAATACCTTTTACTGTAGGAGAAATTGTGTCCTGAAATTCTATACTTAGATAATGCTGATTTTTTTCATCTGTATCTGCCTACATTGTTAACTTTACAGACTTAAGGAGGGTCAACTATTTTTACCCCTCCTGTTTGATGAATAAATTCTCTAAGAGGTTATACCAGGTTACTTTGATCAAGGCTGGGAATGGAGCCCAGCACCTAAGCACCTTGAGTCTCACACCCTTAACCACACCACCTCCTGGAATACATGTAGCCAGGTCTTTTAGGCTACGTTCTTTGCAGCTCATGACAGGTACAGCTGAAATGCTCTCACCAGCATAGGAGCTCTCAGTCATACCTAATGGAGTTTTAGAGTCATAGTGGTCTGGATGATTTTAAGGTAGAATTTGATAAGTTTTGGAAGGGGCCATTCAGTATAGTTCCTTTCGTACAGTAGATTTGACTTGGCCACTACTGTTTTACTGTGAAGCTGAGGCTCTGAAAGGGGATATTCTCAATTTTAGAAGAATTGGGAATTCCCTCAGTTTTACCACAGGCTACTCTGTTGTTGAAGAACATACAGCTGATTCCACAGTTTGAGGCACTACTTTTTAAATGAGATTTTCAACAGACAGTCTTTCAGTAAATCTATAATTCAGGACATCATCTTTACTGTCTTGTTTCCCTCTCAAATATCATTTTGCTGAAGCATTTAATATTCTTGAGTACATGTGTAGAGTTGTTTTTTCTTTTTTGTTTCTTTTTGGTTTTTATTTGGTTGGTTTTTGTTTGGTTGATTGTATTTTTTTTGTAGTTTGTTTGGTTTTGTTTGTTTGTTTGTTTTCCTCCTGGTGTGTTATGCTTCAGGTCCTAAAATCTGTTTGTAAGTCTGAAGTAGGATTTCCAATTCCACAGTCCTGTGCTACTTTGAATCACAGACAGCAATGCATCAACAGGAAAGACACAAGAATTTTTAGGATTGCAGTATGCTAGCAGCATTGGATTTTTAAGGTGGCAGCAGCAGTGTATTCCAGGATGCTGAGAGAGTGATGCCCCTTAATTCTTCCTTGCCAGGCAAAAACACTTCTTCCCTTTTGCCTTTGATGTCTCCCTCAAGGATCTGAACTACCATATTTTGTGAACTCTTAGGAAATTTTATGGGAGTAGCATTGTGTTAAATCTATTTCAGTGACGCAAGGATGCTTCCAAGACCAAGTGTTCCCTGCAGTTGTACACTAAAGTGTCTCTGTAATCACTGGTACAGATTGCATTTAAAGTTTTGTTAACATTGGGTACATCCTTGTATGTAAAAATTGTCAACATCTTTATCTCTGCTCTACACAGACAGCATTTTCCATGGAAATGAAGAAACTTTCTACTGTAGATCTCAGACCAGCTTGGACAGGTGTCCAATGGACTTCAGCTACTTGAATGGTAATGGACCCAATGGAAGCGTATGCAGTGCCCACAGCATGAACTCCCTCAATCGCTCACAGAACTTCATCCAGGCATCTCCAATGTCCTCAAATCTGAGCATCCCTGGAAGTGACATCATGAGAGCAGACTATATCCCCAGCCACAGACATAGTGCAATCATAGTACCATCTTACAGGCCAACTCCAGATTATGAAACTGTCATGAGGCAAATGAAGAGAGGGGTGATCCAGATGGATAGCCAAAGTCAGTCTTTGAGGAATCTCAACATTGGAAACACACATGCTTATAACCAGCCGGAAGACTTAGTTTATAGTCAGCCTGAGATTCGAGAGAGACATCCCTACACGATTTCATATGGTCCCCAGGGGGGTGGTTATAACAATCCTGTAGCCCCGTCTGACCAAATGAACCCTAATAATGCAGTGCAAAATAAGACAGCAGCCAGTGCCATATCCCACACCGTCAGCACGCCAGAACTGGCTAACATGCAGCTGCAGAGCAGCCAGAGTTACAACACTGCTCACATGCTAAAGAACTATCTCTTCAGACCCCCACCTCCCTACCCGCGCCCGCGTCCCGCCACTAGCACGCCGGACCTGGCGAGCCACCGGCACAAGTACGTCAGCGGGAGCAGTCCCGACTTGGTCACTCGCAAAGTCCAGCTCTCTGTAAAGACCTTCCAAGAGGACAGCTCGCCTGTCGTCCGTCAGTCACTGCAGGAGGTCAGCGAGCCCCTGATGGCAGTGAAGCATCACGCAGCTGTCAACAAGCGCCACAGTTTGGAGGTCATCAGCAACATGGTCCGTGGAATAGAAGCCATGACGTTTAAAACGCTGAACGCCCCTCTGCCGCGCAGAAACACTTTGCGGGAGCAGGTGCAGCCAGAAGAGTCGGTTCCGATGGGGCACGAGGTTCAGCAAGTTCCTCATTATCATCACAAAAAGACGTTCTCTGATGCCACGATGCTGATACACAGCAGTGAAAGTGAAGAGGAAGAAGAAACCCAGGAATCTGTGTCACGGATAACAGCCCTCCGGGAGAACATGGAGTACAGTGCTCAGCTGCAAGCTGCCTTGGCTAGAATACCAAATAAACCTCCTCCAGAGTACCCTGGGCCACGTAAGAGTGTCAGCAATGGAGCCCTGAGGCACGACCATGTTAGCATTTCTGTGGCCGTAGCCAGGGCCAAGGCCATGAGGCCAGGGCCTTCCAAAGCCATCAGTGTCTCTCGAACTGACCAAATGGCCATAAATGGGTCTTCGCTTGGGCCCTCCATCTCGGAGCCTGACCTCACAAGTGTGAAGGAGCGGGTCAAGAAAGAACCTGTCAAGGAAAGGCCTGTGTCTGAAATGTTTTCTATTGAAGACAGCATTATAGAAAGAGAAATCATGATGAGGGTAAGTGTCTTTCTCTGTTGCAGTGGCTTCTTGGAAATTTGTCAAAAATCATACAGGTCAGTTTCCACATCAAGAAAGTGGTGGGTCAGTAACCTGTGGGGAACATGTGGGTGGGAAGATGTTGATTTGCTTAAGGCTAGGAAATGTGATATTAAGTGCTACTTACCATTTGGTTTCCTGGGTCTGTGCACTGTTGCTCCTTTTGCTGTCACTATTTGTCTACTGGCCAGATCCACACCTGTTGGTGCCATCACCCTGCAGCAGTGCCAACCCGAGTTGGGTGGCAGAGAACAGTGATGGATGAGGAGGAGGCTGACCCCAAAGTCCCCCTCAATGCCTGCTTGCCCTCTGCCTGAGCTGCTCTCTAGCACCCCTGAATCTGAGGGCAGGGTGAGGCTGAGATGGGTGGGAGGTTGTGTTTCAGTGCCAGCATTTCATTCCAGGAAGTAACACATAATATGGAACATAATGGAAACTTTGAGTTTTCAAAGGATCTCTCTGATTTCCTTTGCTGTCACTATATCCCAGTTACCTGAACAAAGCACTGGTGGCTGTAGAATATGGAATGTCAGTTTTGCCACTAACAAGTGACTGCAAAAGTCAGAAGCAGCAGATGTGGAGGCTGGGTGGTTGAGGATCTGGGTTGTTTATTTTTTAAAAAAACATACCCAAGTGTGAGAAATAGGGTCCTTTCAAGCTTGCAGTTCATTTAGAATAAAAAGTACTTAAAGGCCTCAGTGTGGCTGCAGGCAGTGTCAGAAATATGAAGGGTGCTTACCGTTCAGTGACTTATGGATCAGTGCTGTGCTTCTTTTTTCAACATTAAAGTCTGAAACAAAAGCAATTCCTGAAACAAAAATTATGAAGCTTCTAAATGGTCCATAGGAGAAACAGATAGTGATTTAGATTGATAACTAGTTACTTAAATACTACTGTGTATTCAAGAATAATTTCTAAATAAATATGTAGTACTTCTTCATGGTGATCTTCACAGTGATGTAATGGTTAGGAATCAAACTTAGGTCACTAAGTTGTATCATGGAGACTAAATTAATTCTTGTAGAATCTTAAGTAAAATAGAAACTTGACTATAAAATGTAATCTTTGATGAATGGATACTGTAGAGTTTGGTGTAATAACAAGCATAGATACGCTCTTTTGATCTTCTGAGGAAAGAAAAAGTATTGAGAAGCAGGATGCTAAAAGGTTTTAGGATGGAAATGAAGGTGAAAAGAGAGCTACAGGATGTTGTTTTAATATTCCTCCTCTGATTAATCCTTCAGATCGTCCTTTGGTCAAAAAGTGCTTTTTTGTTGTTGTTTTAAAAGTAAAGGGTAGGTCTTAGCATCAAGCTTTTAAGGTGGTTTTAGCCTAGATCAGCAGTCTTCCTTTTGTCATAGGAATCACATGTTATATTAATGGTAATTTGATGGCCTTGATCTTTTAAACAGTTTTCTACTTTGCTTTGAGAATTTATTATTATTATTATTAATACTTGCAAATAAGAAATACTTGCATTGTCCTGCTTTATGAAAATGTGAAAAAAAGCGCAGGGTGGCTATTGATTTTTCTTTTGCTTTTTAGTTTGCTTGGAGTTTTTTTGCTTGTGTTGTGGTTTGCAATTTTTTGTAGGTTTTTTGTTTGTTTGCTTTTTTTGTTGGTTGGTTGGTTTTGGTTTTTTTTTTTAAGTCTGGAAGAACTCAGTGGTGAGGAAAAAAGCTCACAGGCTTCTGTCAAGTCAGTCCATTTGCATATGTCTGCGAGCATTCAAGTCCAGTAGTGTGTTTTCAGCAGCTGAGCTTGGCCTGTGTGGTGACCACAGCTTCCATATGCATGCTGAGAACCAAGCTTTCCTTGCACTCCTCTGTTCTTCCAAATCCAGCAGAAAGAACTGTTAAGGAAATAGAATAAAATATCCATAATTCATCTCCTTCTAGGGGTGGTTTGTCTTCTTGCTTGATTTTTAGCTCCCAGCAGCATAATGAGGCAGCAAGGTGAATTTAAAATTCAGACTTGGGTTCTCTGTGTGGAAGAGTACTATGGTGCAGCAGTACAATAAATGGTATCCCTTCTGGCTGCTGTCATGTTCATTTTCTGGGATTTGTGACTTCAGTTTTTAGAGTGAGATACAGCACGGGTGCTATTTGAAACGCCATAATGGCTGAGTGCATCACAAGACTTCTTATTTTTAGTATTACCATCACAGAAGAGAAGCAACTGTCCTGTGTTTTACTGTTCGTTGTAATAGATTGAAATTATTGCTTTCTAAAAGATGCCCCAGGTATCTTGGCTACAGTAGTGCTGCTTTAACATAGCAGGGTGATGCGTTGTGCGTCCTACATTCAGAATAATGTCTGCAGAAAAATGCTCAAGATTGTATTTGTATGTCTTTTGATGGCATGTAAACTGTATAATACACTGGGATTGCTACTTTGAAATTAAAATTCTGTGCTCATGTAGGAGCAGGCCTTTGAGGAATAACAGGAAGAATAGAGGTTGTATTTGAATTTACGATGCTAATGGTGATCATCTGCATTCCTTGGCCAGAGAGTTGCAGATTTTGGAGATTAAAAAAACATTCCAGCATTTTACTGGCATTATAAATAATCACATAGAGATGAAAACGTGCCTTTTCTTGCCAAAAGAATCTAGAAAAGCAGAAGATGGCAGGCCTGGAGGCCCAGAAGAGGCCCTTGATGTTGGCAGCACTGAACGGACTCTCAGTTGCTAGGGTTCCAGTGCCGGAGGACAGCCAGGATGAAGTCGCCAAGGTGCCAATGGATGAGAGGGTAAGATAGAGGATCGTGAAATGTTGCTCATTCCCTTTGTTCCTAGCAGCACAAAGTTTCTAAAATACTAAAGATTGATTTAAAATATGAACCAAAAAAATTCTTAAAAGTTTTCAGATCCGTTCATGGACAAAGTTTGTGGTCTATACCTTGGATGCTGACAGAGTATTAAATATCTTGAACATTTACCAAAGGTGAAATTTAGTGAAAATTGAGGCTGTTCATTGTTTCACTTGACCATACAATGTCATACAAGATCAATCAATAAATCCAGTATTTTCCACATCTTTCACTTGATCAGGAAGTCTTCCTACAATGATCATCCATAGGCACCATCTTTCCTGTTCTACTTCAACTAATGAGTTCAGTTAATGTCTGTAATGGGATTAAATTTAAAAAAAAAAAATATTAAAAAAAATTGTTTTTTTGTGTGGGTGTGTGCATGTATATGGTATTTTGGAAATGAAAAAGAGCTGTTGCCATTAAAACTTGAGAGACATATTTGCAAAGCTTTCTGGCTAGAAATTTGCAGCTTTGCATTGTCTGGGATACAGATGACAGAACTTAGCCTCTGCCTGTACTTATGTGGGGTTGTGTTCAACCACAGAAATTGCATGCATTCAAGTTAGGGAGTATTTTGAAAATGTGAACCACATCACACTTCTTGCAGTGTGATAGTCTTCCTAAAAAGAGAAATTTAAAATATTTTTACAAGTATCTATTGTGGTGAAATCCCATACAAAGTGATACAGAACCAGGATTTTATTTAGCATGGTTTTGGTTTTTACATCTCTAAAAAATTTGGAGGTGGAATGTAAAAATGTCAAGTTTGCTTGTGGTTTCAGTCAGTAGAAATAAGAGGGTTTCACGTTTCCTCACAACTGCATCTGAAAAAAGAAGCAAGTTTGAGAATTCTATGGCTATATATTGAAATTCAAAGAACTAGTGGATGGGTCTAGTCGTGTTCTTCCAGGAGGAATTAATGGATTGGTGTACCTTTTGTTAAATCTTAGTGCAAAATCCTGAGGAGGAAGTTGGAAGAGGGGATGGTGTTTACAGAATATGAGCAGATTCCAAAGAAAAAGGCAGATGGGATCTTCACCACTGCTGCCTTGCCTGAAAACACTGAACGCAACCGCATCAGGGAGGTGGTTCCTTATGAAGAGAACCGAGTAGAGCTGGTGCCAACCAAAGAAAATAATACAGGCTACATCAATGCTTCACATGTAAAGGTAAAAACTTCCTTGAACTTTGATTTCAAATGAAGGTATGTTAAAGCTTTGTGTTCCTGGGTGCACAGCAACATTTTCCCTAACTTTGGGAATTCTGAAAAAGGAGCCAAGCCGGAATGTGTCACTGTACCTTTTTCTCAGCACTGGGCATCTCTGAAGTCCCCTATCAGCTAACATGGATAAGTTGGATGTGTTGGCTGGAGACTGGGAAGTCATTTTAGAGAGGCATCCTTACTTTTTTTTTATGTCTACCTCTGCCAGCTGGTTGTGGAATGTGTCTATTGGTTAACAAAGAAAGAGAGTCATGCTTCTCAAACCTCATGAAAATGTGTTAGATCAGCTCCAGTGTAATATGGTTGTCATGACCCCTATACCTGAAGAAAGAGCAGCTAAGTTCAGGGCAAAGAGGTGTTACTCCTAGAGTGCAATAGATTCCGAATTTCCACCAGTGGAAATTTTACAGACAGACAACTTTGTCTAATAGATGAGTATGTGTTTTGATTTATCAGAGCAAATAGTTTTGCAGGCCGCTGAACGACTACAGCAACCCCTGCAGAATGGGTCTCTGCAGTTGACTGCTGCAGCCTGAAAGAAATACTGCACACAGTCTGACTGAAATATTTTTTCCATTTATTAAAAATCAGAGTTGTAGCTCCATGTGTACAGTTCCATAGCCACAGAAAAACATGTATTTATGAGTAATGCATATCCACGTGGATACTGAAATTATATAAATAATATATTCCTTCCTTTTATCATGAGAGTTGGAGAACTTCTAAATCAAATTTTTAAGTATATGTTGATAAGAGAACACCTTACTAATGAGATCCCTGTGTCTCTGATTGGATGCTGCACTGGCTCCTGCATTTCAAAGTAAGTTTTTATCAGTATACATTAGATTTCTTCTTGTTAATTCAACATAGAAATAACTTCAGAAATTATCTCACTCTGTTACAAATGTGGTTGATTTTAGCAGTGAACTACTCCGCAGTTGCAGTAGCTGCAGATGCTTGTTTTTCTTTAAGCTTCCAACACTATTTGCAAAGACCTTTGTTGGCCTTTACTTCACCCTTAAAAAAGCAACAGCACTTTTTCCCTCAGATGACAAATTCTCTTGTCAGAGAGGGCTGTCTGCTTTTACTTGTTGTCAAAATCCAAATTAAAAATAAATAACGTGTCCTGTTACATTAAAATTTTCCTCAAGTGAAAGCCTTTTAAAAGTTTAAAGAGACTTGCTGCCCTGCTTGGCTGTGATTTACAGTGTTAAATCCTGTTGATTCAAAACAATTTCTGAACCAGGATCCTGGCAGGTTGTCTCTTTTCTACATAGCCTGGTAGGTAGGAGATACTGAGTTTTTGCATAATCAGATGTTGCTATGATGATGAATTTTTCATCTACTTTGTTAGGAGGCCAAAAAAACTGAGATTCCTAACATAAATTTTGCCCACACAGCAATGCTAGCCAGAACTGAATTTTCCTTGGCTGATTCTGAGTCCACATTTTACTTCGTGTGTCAGTGTTGGACAGGCACACATCTCACATTCACCCAGGAACATTTTAGTGTGTGACAGTGGTCCTTGCCAGTGCTTTCCTCTTGCACTTGTAGTGTCATGTACAAAAGCCAAGCAGATGTGCTTTTGCTTAGAAGGTGAAATCCCATCTGCAAAATTTACCTCAGTAGCACGCTGTCTATGTGTTTGCAGCCCAGTACTCAATTTTTAATATCCTGCAGTCAGGGCATTAGAATGCAGTAACCATTCCAGGCATCCCATTCCCTTCAGACTATTTATGGTTCTTTCATACCGTGTGCCAGAAGGCTGGATATTTGGACCAGAAGTCAGTAGACAAAGAAAACTCCTATATCATCCTGATAAGATCCATGGCTGGAGGATTCCAGCTCAGCCTGTGAGCCCACAGTTTTACAGTATTTCTCTGCTCATTTACCATTGGCCTTTGCTGCTAAGATACTAAGATCTTCATCTCTACCAGAGAGAAAAATTGTAATTAAATTTATGGATTGAGCAAAAAAGGTTCTTAAGACTCCTTCAGCTTCATCTGACTGTTTGTTTCAGGTCAGCACTAACTTAAAAAGCTCAAGTAATACTATGCCAGCATTAAGGACTGCAGACGAGCAGGCAAGTGACAAAATGGTGCAAGTGTGAGGTGCCAGTTTGTGCCATGCAGTTTATATTCATTCCCACCTAGGACAGGAACTTGAGGACTTCACCTGCATTGGGTCTTGCACATTTTAACCATTGTTTACAGAGGAGAGTGCTGCATAGGATGAAATAAGAAAATGAGCTGGTTTGTACAGGCTTGAAAACAAGTTTCAGTGCACTGAAAAATTTGTTGTACAAACACTATGCTAGTTACAGGTGTAAAACCCCAAGTAACTCAGAATCATAGAATCATCAGAGTTGGAAGGGACCTCTAGAGATCATCTAGTTCAACTCTTCCACTAAAGTAGAATCACCTGGAGCACATTACACAGGTCCGTATCCAGAAGGGTTTTGATTATTTCCAGAGAAGGGGACTGCACAACCTCCCTGGGCAGCCTGATCCGGTGCCCTGTCACCCTCACAATAAAAATGTTTCTTCTTATGTTTAAATGGACCTTCCTATGTTCCAGCTTGTGCCCATTGCCCCTCGTCCTGTCACTGGGAACTGCTGAGTCTGGCTCCATCTTCCTTGCACCCAGCCTTTAGATACTTGCAGACATTCACAAGGTCTCCCCTCAGCCTTCTCTTCTCCAGGCTAAAGAGTCCCAGCTCTCTCAGCCTTTCTTCCTAAGAGAGTTGCTCCAATCTGCTGATCATCTTTGTTTCTCTCCACTGGACTCTCTTCAGTAGTCTCTCTTGAACTGAGGAGCTTAATGAACAGCTGTTTGAATAACAAATAAATTTATCCTAGTTTTGAAAATTTACTCAAAGACCTGTATCTTAAATGTAGTATGTGGTTAAGCCTGTCAGAGTTATTGATTGTTCCTTGTAGTATTGTCTGCCTGCACCTTGGTATTTATGGATGTGTCAGCGTCTCTGCTGTAAATCTTCCTCTCTGGGATTTTTAACTTTGTTGTGAGAAGTGGCTCTGGGCTAAGAGAATTATGAGATCTTAGTCTGAGAAGGAAAAATACTTTTCTTTTCCAAAGTAATTAGTTCATCATTACTTCATCTTTGTTTCCATTTTGCTGGTAAGCACATTTTAAAAATGATATCTAGTGTCTTTAGAAGTAGTTTGGCTTTTTTTACCTAAAATGTTGAAAAAAAAATATTTTTTTTAAAAAGCCTTTCCTGATGTTTAGCAAATAATCTCATAAAATAATGATTTCTTACACACAAGTTAAATAACCAAACCAAACCAAAACTGTCTAAGTATGAAACTCTGCCTCTGTGAAGTAAATGATGCCTTTTTAAAACTGGCTAGCTCCAAGGTACTGCTGGGTGTATTCAGGGCACTACATAATTTGTAGTGTGTAAAGTGTGTGTTAGTGCTTTAAATATAATTTCATTTCATGTTGTCATGCAAATACACAAATATTTCTATAAGATGTGGTTGCTAATCCAGTTACGTATTAGGAAATAGACTTACATGACTACAGCTTCAGGTAATTTTAAATTGTACATGGCATTTGAAAGCCATTTAACATAATGGATTTTTTTCATAGTAGTTTGCAGCTTCTGAAATGAAAAAAAAAACACAATAAAAGATGGATGAGGAAGGCTAACTTGAAACGAAGCCTGTCTTGACCTCATCACTAGCTGGCAATAAGTCATTCTGGGCTCTGTGTTACTTACAGTGTGGGGGCAAAACTACATCTTGGCCACATCTTGAAGAAAGATGAGTGTAGTAAGAGTCTCTTTCAGATTTTTTTTTTTTTTTTTTTTTTGGAAATGGAGGTTGGTTCTAAACAGCGATGGCTTTTAGCTTTCCTTGTGCAAAATACCATTAGCATTCAGGCTTTCTTACACCACTGTGTTTATTTGCAGCAAGGCAATGCCTTTTTAGTGCATATAGAGACTCTGGTGCTCAGATTTTCTTTCATCATGGCTCTGTCACCAAGCCCATGGAAGTCAGTCAGTTTTTTAGTTGTACTTAAGTCATATCAGAAACGGGGCCCTCAAAAAAAAAAAAAAAAGAATACTTTTTTTTCATCTGTATGATCCAGGTGCAACGAAAAAAAATTATTATTGTTCAAAATTTTGAACAAAAGTGGAAGAACAAAGAAGTAGAGGTTTCCTTGTGGTCTCTTTTGTTTAAAGGGCAGCTCTGGCACAGAGCTGCTGAGAATTTGGGCAATGACTGTATTTTTTCTTCCCTCTCACACTCAGGTTACTGTAGGTGGAGAGGAGTGGCACTACATTGCTACCCAAGGGCCTCTGCCACACACCTGCCATGACTTCTGGCAGATGGTGTGGGAACAAGGGGTGAATGTTATAGCCATGGTCACAGCTGAAGAGGTATGTAAAATCACAGAATACAGTTCTTTCTAATGTGAGCAAATCTCCTGTTATCATCACTTTACACTGCAGTTACCTGTTTTTTCTATCAACAATCCTTTTTTCCTCTTACTCTCTTTGAACATATATTGTACTGCTACAATACTATACTTTGTAACTTTCTGGTACTCAGTTTGGCAAGTACTAAAGCAAACAAGGAGAAAAAAAAAATCCTACCTTCTTTCCCCTGCTTCTCTTCAGTTTGGCCAAACCAAACAAAGATATTTCCATTGGAATGTGAAAGCACTGAACTGCTCCTGGTTAAAATGACAGAAACTTCCATGCTATCCAAGGCCAGTTCTGTGTACTGTTCACTCTTATCAGCCAAAAGGAGACCAGAAGCTGTTGTTTCCATAGAAGGGTTGACGTTAAAAAAAAAAAAAATAATTAAAAAAAATATCTATTTATTGTTATGCCAAGAAAAACAGTTATTTCGATTGTAATCCAGGAACTATCTGCTGTGTTATAAAAACTAGCACACATTGCTAACTAACACAATATTCTGCTTTATGCCTGCTTGCTTTTAGCAGGTACAGGGACTGCCATAAGTACATCAAGTCACTGTTCAGTTCCCAAGGCTGATCAGTAACAGATATTTAGAAGTTCCTGAAGAGAATCTCCTTTCATTTAAAGGAGAGGCTTCTCCAGGAGGAGAGTGTTTACTGAAGTAGAGAGTATCTGGCTTTTGCCATGAGACAAAACCTAATTCTTCACTTAGAAATATTATATAGCTGAGAGTTTTATTGAGTATTTTATTTACTTTGTAGGATGCTTCTTTCTCTTCTAGTAACTTGAAATAAGAACACTTGGCTTATCTGCAGAGTTTTATGCCCTTTGTTTGTAAAGCATTATAACTGCAGGAACTAATTGCTATTTTTGTTTCTTATTAAGGAGGGAGGAAGAAGTAAGAGTCATCGTTATTGGCCTAAATTGGGCTCTAAGCACAGCTCAGCCACGTATGGGAAGTTCAAGGTGACAACCAAGTTCCGCACAGACTCTGGCTGCTATGCAACTACTGGCCTGAAGGTCAAGCATCTTCTCTCTGGACAAGAGAGGACAGTGTGGCATTTGCAATATACTGACTGGCCAGACCATGGGTGTCCGGAAGAAGTCCAAGGCTTTTTATGTAAGATTTCTTTAACTTGACTGCATCGAGGAAAAGGTTGCTTACACTCGAGTCAATTCACTGCACCTAGTTAAAACTGGGATTGATATTCAGTGCTTAGTGCTGTGGCATACAAAGGCCTCAACTAAACTGTACTTTGCTGCAATTTGGAGGAAAAGTGGGATTCAAGAGGTGATTGAGGATTTTGGTCCTGAAAGACCTGACATAACAGGAGGGAAAATCAGAGGCAGCAGCAGTGCTAAAGACTCTGGAAATGTTAAATAATAGGATACCTCTGCTGGCTGATCTGTCAGTGTAAGTTATTGCCACTTCCCAACTCCCTAATGAGCATAGGAGATACTGGGCTGCACATAAATGTGATTAGAGGTCTGGGTGAGCAAGGTTCAGATGTTAGTGAAATATGGCACAAGTCCTCCAGTTTCCTAGGAGGCCCTTATTGCTGACAGACAGCAGTTAGGAATCCAGAGGAACTGGACTTGTTGCAAAAAAGCAGAGGGCTCCATCACATATGCAGTTAGTCTGAACTCACTGCCACTCTTCTAACGACAAGTGTCCAGGCAATGCTAATAGCCTTCCTAATTAAATATGGTCTTGGTTCAGGCATTTCTGAAAATGAAGCCATTATATTCATCTGTAATGAGTTAATAGTGCTTCTTAATTCTTACCAAGTCATAAACACTACCATATTAAGTAATAGGAATTCAACCATTATTTAACTAAAGCCACATCTCTGGCATTACAATAGAGCATGGTGCAGACTTCTTTGTTACCACTGTACATGGTGTACTGATGTGCTGGAGATGCCTGCCCTCCTAATTCCTGAAAGCTTTGGAGCTGCAGGAGCAGCTCCAGGCTGCAGCTGAGTTCTCTCTCAGCCAGAACCCTTAGTTCCACTTCAGTCTGGATACATCTTCACTCCTTAAGGGATCATCTCTCCTCTGCATGATATAAACTTGATGTAAATAACACATTCTTCTTTTCCCAGTTGTATCATCAGGGCAGAAAACAAAAATGACATTTGAGCTTTGGCAAAGGAGGAGTGCTGTTGGCCTTCAAGGCAAAGCTATTGCCCAGTGCCTAGTTTGCTTCATACTTTGTTTCTTCTTCCAACCCATGTAGCTGTGGTTGGGCATGGCAATAATTGGAATCTGATTGTCCCTATTTCCCCTGTCCCTTTTTTTGACACCACGTCCAGATCCATTTCACTGTGTGTATTAAACTGCAGCTTTTGTGATGTTGGTCAGCCTCCTGCCACAGCCTCCTGGTGTCAAAAGGACTGCTCAGGCTGCAGGGCCCTGGCACCAGGAGTCAGGGCAGGAGAGTTCAGCTCAGATCTCACTTCCCACTCTAGGTGGTGGGAAGCTCAGTGTCTTAAGAGTTATAGATGTGGATGTATCTTTCTGGGTGAGGTTCACCATTGTCATGCAGCTAGACTGTGTTGGAATGATGCTTAGAGGTCAGAGCAAGTGTTGTAGTTTATGGTGCACCTGTCTAACCAAGTGAGTTTCAAGTATGTAAGGTTCTCTCCGTGGTTTGACAGTGGAATGCATTGAACAACACTAAGGCAACCACACAAGCCAACTGGTCTTGAGTCAGGCACTTTCTAGAAATCACTTAAAGGAAAACAATGACAGTGAGCTCCCAGAAGGGCTTGTAGCTGTTGAGAAACAACCCTGACCAGAGTGGTTTCTGTGTCTGATTCAAGAAGGGAGGGAGAGGAAAACAGGGCAGATGGATGCTCACTTCCCATCTGATACTGGCTTTGACAGGCAGTAGTTTCCATGGGACTTAGCTGTTATTTTGATCCCAGACTATTAATAGCAGGAATTGCTGTAAGTAATGTCTAGAATCATCTGCTTAGGGGACCTGGAGATTTGCAAAGGGGAAAACAGAATTTAATTTTTTAAAAGAACTATTTAATTTAAAGGAGTAGACTCCCAAGTACTAATTGACACCCAGCTGGTACTTGCTGGATTCAGTGCTGTTCAGTGCACCCTGGCCAAAATAATTAGTATGTTGTAAAAAATGTAAATTATTGCCCCCTTGGCAAAGAACAGCCTTTTCATGTTGCGTTTCTCCCCTTGGCCGCCCTCAGCACCCCAGTTTTTACATTTTGATATAGATGTTTGCAACTTTGCCTGTCTTTTCTCTCTCAGCTTACTTGGAGGAGATACAATCAGTGCGTCGCCACACCAACAGTGTCTTGGACAGCAGCAACACCTGCAACCCTCCCATTGTGGTTCACTGTAGTGCTGGGGTAGGCCGGACAGGAGTGGTTATCCTAACAGAACTGATGATTGGGTGCTTGGAGCATAATGAGGTAAGGCAGCTGCTTTCTCAAGGCAAATCCTGAGCTCATTTCTTGACTAACCAGCTGCATTTCTGAGGTTAAAATTAAAAGGCATTGTGCTTCCTTTATTACTTTTGTGATACAAGGGCCTTAAAAGCAATAGGCAGAGGTTTCCCATGGTTGTTTACTTGTAGTTTTCTGTTGAGCTGATGCTTTTTTATCACTATTGTTTTAGTACATTCAAAACTGGGGCTTTTTTGTTTCTTTTAAGAACTTAGGCTAATTCATACCTGTATTTAATTAATAGTGTAGAGACTGTGTGTTTACAAGGACAACTGAGAAAGCCCTAAAGAATAATGTCATCTTCTTTGCTCTTTTATCTAAAGTATTCTGCTCTCTAAAATCACTTTTTGGACTCTCTCCTGTATTGTCTTTAATCTCACCTGGAACAAAACTTTACTGTGTCTTAAGAAAAAGGTGTGTGTGTTTGGGTAATAAGGCTCTAGATACTGTAGCCAGTATTACAAGACTAGTAGTAACACAGTCTGGAGTTAAGAGTGCCAGCTGAGTAACCATGTGTAGCAACCTGCTTTTCGGCTGTGTCACTGGGGAACTGACCAGAAGGACAATGTGCCACAGAGTTTCAACATGACAGCTATTGAATCTGGGGATTTCTATTGCCAAAGAAAGAGCTCAAGGACCAAAACCTCCAATAGAGGTAAGAATGTAGCAAGAGTGACAAGTAGACATATATCATCTGCCCTTCCCATTAATCATTGCTTGAAATCTAGGGCTGGATGTACACACTTGAAATTCTCATCTTTCTGTGTTACTGTAGAGGACTTACAGGTTGGAGCCTTTCTGCACAAGGCACTAACTATGCAAAGTGCAACTTTCTGGCTTATTAAAAAACACAAGTGCTAACGCAGGCAAGTACCAGTGCATTTTCCTCTCCATCACTATTTGTAAAAAAGGTGACACAAGAAGTAGTTTTTGTTCCCTACTGTGTTAATCCCCCTCCAGCAGCTCATCATTCTGTAGTTACAAGATCACCTACAGTTCCTGGGCTCAGTTCAAGTGAGATGAACCTCCTCCAGCCCTGTTCAGGCTTCATTAGAGGTAAAGCTTTTCTATAGGTCTGTGCCACAATTTGCACTTTTAATTTGAGAGGTGGGCTAAGCAGGGAGAAAGGTGAATGAACTGGCCTGGGCAGAAAGGACTCAGACATCTGCTTTGGGAATCCTCCAGCCTGCCTGTTCTGGCTGTTGTGTGAGCAACAGCTCTGACCCTTGAGCCTGCTTAACTCCTTTCCTTAAGCACTGGTATCTGGAAGTGGCTGCTGCGTGAACAACAGAAGCAGTCATAAAATTTCTGCATACCAGAGGAAATCTGGATAGTTACAAGACCACACCAGAATTGCTTGTGAGCATCAGTGTAGCTGTTGTCTGCTTTGCAGTAAACTGTGCTAATAGAATTATAGAATCTTTCAGGTTGGAAAAGAGCCTTGGGATCATTTTGTGCCCAGGTGGCCAAGAAGGCCAATGGCATCCTGGCCTGTATCAGGAACAGCGTGGCCAGCAGGTCCAAGGAAGTGATTCTTCCCCTGTACTCAGCTGGTGAGGCCACACCTCGAGTACTGTGTCCAGTTCTGGGCCCCTCAGTTCAGGAAGGATATCGAGGTCCTGGAGCAGGTCCAAAGGAGGGCAACCAGGCTGGTGAAGGGACTCGAGCACAGATCCTATGAGGAGAGGCTGAGGGAGCTGGGGCTGTTCAGCCTGGAGAAGAGGAGGCTCAGGGGAGACCTCATCACTCTCTACAACTCCCTGAAAGGAGGGTGTAGCCAGGGGGGGGTTGGTCTCTTTTCCCAGGCAACTACCAGCAAGACAAGAGGGCATGGTCTCAAGTTGTGCCGGGGGAGGTTTAGGTTGGATATTAAAAAGAATTTCTTCATCGAGAGGGTGATCAGGCATTGGAATGGGCTGCCCAGGGAAGTGGTGGATTCTCCGTCCCTGGAGATATTTAAAAAGAGACTGGATGTGGCACTCAGTGCCATGGTCTAGCAACTACAGCGGTAGTGGATCAAGGGGTGGGCTTGATGATCTCAGAGGTCCCTTCCAACCCAGCCGATTCTATGATTCTACGAGTCCAACTATTATCCCTACTCTACATGTAAAGTTCTCCCCTAAACCATATCCCCCAACATCACATCTAAATGACCCTTAAACACATCCAGGGATGGTGACTCAACCACCTCCCTGGGCAGCCTATTCCAGTATCTGACATGTCTTCAGTGTCTGACAAAGACCAACAGTTGTGCAACATGTTTTGGCCACCTCAGTCTGTCTGGAGTTTGTAGAAGCCTCCTATTTGGTGTAACAAGCAGATAAATAGCAGGATGAAGGTAGAGGTGGTACCTCAGCATCTGAGCATGAGAGCGAGCCTTGATATTCAGAAGAATTCCCGTCAGCTTCACTAGGAGCTGGTAGTAGTGCTCAGTAACAAGGGATTTCTCTGATGTCCCTTAATTAAAGCATCCTTTTGTCTTGCTGAATGGTGGAAACCATATTTAATATTAAGGGAAATTTTCCTCAAGGGCTTGGCTACTCTAGACTGTGCTAAGTTGATATTTTTGGCTTGCTAAAACTGATTTTTTACAAAAAGGTTAAAAACCTTAACGTGTTTTTATTAGGTAAACATTATGTTTTCAGTGTGTGACAGATACTGCATTCTGCACAGTAATTATTTCTGTTCATGCAGCAGTTTTACTGGTTTATTTTGAAGTCAGATTAATTATATTTTTATGAAATTTTTTTTTTCTGAAATAATTTTATTTTTATTACTTTTAGTTTCATGAATTGGTTCATTTCCTCTGAAGTGTCTTAATAAGTAGATTATTAACATTAACATTTTAGCAGTCAGGGAAAAAAGAGGAAGGAAGTTGAAAATCCTGATACGTACCATCTTGGAAAGTTTACAGCAGTGCTGGAACTAAAACCAGAACTCTTGATTTTTGAGGATTAGGTAAAAATGAATGTTTAATCACATTCTATACATCTTCAGTTACTGTGGCTTCTGGGCAACTGTTGGATGAGTCTGAAGCTGTATATCTCACTGCAGCAATAAAGTTTTAGTAACTGATCTATGTCCCATTATTACATCCTTACTGCTGTAGACACTTAGAACAAGGAAATAATTGAGATCCTGCTCTACTGACTTCTAGTTTGGACTTGGCACTGGCACATTAACTCATGACTGCAGCTGCAGTGCATTGCCATAGGGGAGATGACCTAGTTTGGGAATCAGAAATTAGTGGCATTTTTGTTTGTTCTTTTTACAAATGCCACCTTAGCGTGTATGTTGTGATGAAGGTGGGTTTGAAGATTCTTCTTGCCTGGAGTAGAACACTAACTTGACAACAAATAGTGAGGCTGAATAGGCAGGATGGGCTTTTCTTTGATTTCAGAGGTAAGTCCAAGCCTAATCCGCTTTGAGGAGGTGCACAGATCACATCTACCCAGTAAAAAAATCAAAGAGCTGACAAACACAGACCTGGTGAGAGGGGAACATGGTTGTGCAGGTTGAAGCTGGCCTGCATTTTTGTTGCAGTTTTTCAGGTGTGATCAGGTTCCGCGTGACTCTGCTCAGCAAGGACCACGTGGCTTTCGTAAGCATCCAAGCCCATGGGGAGGTTTCCTGAGTTAGCTAACTGGAAAGGGCTTATGTTTTTCTTTGCACCCATTTGAAAATGATGTGACATGAATCACCACGAATCTTTACACTTGTTGGTTCTCTAGAGATGCCCTTTTATAACAGCTTGTTGGGGCATCTGGCAGAATATTTAGCCTTCTTTTCAGAAAGTGATAGCCTATGAGGTTAGGGCTTGTTTACACAGAATGAAGGTTCTGAGTTTCATTTATATATGGACAGAAACCGATATGCAGTGTGATTTTATTTTAAACTTTTTAGAAAACCTTCAGCGTGCATGGAAGCAGACTCCATGCTCAGTTGGGCCTCCAAGGGTCAGCAGCAATCTTAACTTGTTTCTCTGTTGCTTTATCCAGGCATTGTGCTTGTAACATTTGTCACCTCAGCCAGAAGACTTGCTAAATTCCTTTTTGCTTCTGAAATTATGACCTGGCATTACAAAGTGCAGTTTGTGTTGCATGACAGAGGAACTTCCCTGCTTAAGGGCTTCCTCAAAAGGAGTATTTATCTTAGTGCTGGTATTTACTGCTGCCATAGCAAATTTGTATCCCTGTTACAGGCTCTTTGGATTTGAATCAGGCTGAGCTTCATGGCTCAATGACTTTTGAAAAGCTCTTTGCGTCCCTGTTTTAACAGATGAAACAATATCACAGATATTGTTTTCTCCCTAGGTGCTGGAGATACTATGGTAACACCTAGTGAAATGTGCAGTGATTTCTGATGCTTTACCCCATGTGCCTCTATTTCACATAATTCTTTTTTTTTTTTTTTTTTTTTTTGGACCATTAGAGGGTGTGTGTGCTCCAGTGTGCTCAGTGGGGTTAGGGATGTCCTTTCACAGCAGATCTCCTCAGCTGTCCCCACGTACTGTGCTTTAGTTCCTGTTGAAGAGCATTTTCAGGGTATTTCAGTGACTTTCTTTTGGGTGAGACTAAGCTGGAAGATGCCCTCTTAGAGAACACCTTATGTGTCCTGGCTGTTAGGGGATGCTGCTCAGTAGATGGCAAGAGACCAATGCTGGCCTGAAGTCTGCAAAACATGTATTGTGGATACTGGGACCTTGTTTTCACCTCACAGACCTGTTTCTTCTGGAATGTTATTTGCTAGCATAGTCTTGGCTATGGGAGGTCAGGTGATCCAGAATTTCTGGATCTTTTGGTAGCAGTGAGTTCCCTTCTCTTTTAGTGGAAACATCAGCATATTTGTCTGCAGTTTAGTTTTGTCTAAAGAAACTTTGTAATGATCCTGATGCCTGCTTATCGTTTGAACAAATCTCTCAGATCCTCCCTCTGTGAGTAAGTTTGACCATGGACCAGAATGCAGGCCACAGGGCCTCATGACACATGCTTGGTGGCAGAGTCTGAACATAATCAATTTTGGCTGTTTAAGTTTTGTACTAAACCTTCCTGGTATACCTAGCCTTTCTCCTGAGATAGAACAATATATTTGGGTTATCTTACAAAGCTGAAAATAGTTAAGTTGAAGCAGAAAAACCTCCAAAGAGAAGAAGCCCTCTCTTACGTGCTCAGTTGAATACCCACTGAGGGGATAACAGTGGTACACAACCCAGAGACAAGTCTTTGGTCATCTGCCCATTTACATCAGTCTAGAAATTCCTGTAAGCTTTAGAGGGAAGGCATTGGATGCCCAGTAACCTCTCTATGCTACTGTAGTACTCCCTGAAATTAAAGCTGGTGAACTAAAATTGTAGTATTTAACCTAGTAGGGTTTCATTACATTATATAAATACACTACAGTTCCCTGTGTCAGATAACTGATATTTGAGAGAATGATTGTTTGATTCATGAACCTACAGCTTTATGCCTTTTGTTTTGTTTTGTTTTTCTTTGCTTTACAGAAAGTGGACGTTCCTGTGATGCTGAGACACCTGCGGGAGCAGCGAATGTTTATGATACAAACCATAGCCCAGTACACCTTTGTCTATCAAGTGCTCATCCAGTTCCTGCAAAACTCCAGACTTATTTAATCTTTTCAAGCATCTCAGACCTTTGTGGATCTGACTGAACCTTACAGATGAACAAGGGGAACTGCCTTGACAACACAGTGTGCATATTTTGCACTTCTTAAAGTTGTCTTGAAAGTAAGGAATAATTGTTCTTTACTAGAGTCTCCCGTGGATTATTTTGTACAAGATATAATTTATTTTTCTTGGAATAACTTGTGAAATACTTTAATAACTTGTTAAAACTTATAGTGACCTTCAAATTGAACCACATTTGATATGACTGGTCTGCATTGTAACATGTCCATAAGGAAAACAATCCTTAGCAAAGGTAGTTACTGGTTTTTATTTTGCCACATAGCTTCTGAAATGAGCAGTTACTTGGCAGTGGGATTTTCCTCAAGTAAAAGCATTTTGGATCTGAATATGTGGCTACCGTGGTAAAAATATGACCTGCTGGATGTCAGCTACAGCTGTGTATGAGTGGAAGCTGAAGGGACACAGTCCTGAGGTAGGGAGACCTGAGCCTCTGCACACATGCAGCAGAGAATATTAGAGAGGGCTCAATCACAACCATTGTGAGCACAGAGTTTTTGGATGTTAAACTGTTTGAATTCCACAGGACTTAAAATTTTATATTAGTTCTTGAAAAAGAGTGATATTGGATCTTTTTAAACGAGGCCTTTGCTGCTGTCTGCAGTCCTTGAAGGGATTCCTAAGAGCTGAAGCAGTGCAGGGTGAAGTGCAGTGAACCAGAGCAGACTGAAGTCAGTGAATGAGTCTTTCCAACACCTGTCATGGGCTGTGGGTTGAACAGCAGAGGAATTTCAACTTAATGCAGATGGAAAAAAAAACACCTTAAATCAAGAAGATTCTTACTTCGCTGTAAGTTAATTTGGGCATCTCCCATTGCCTTACCTTCTTCCAATGTCTTCAGCACTGTAGTCATTTTTAATTTCTAGTTATTTGAACTTTGTCAAAATTATCAATGGGGTCTTTCCTCTGAACTAAAGCTCTCAAGCTTCACTGTCTGGAGAACTTGCATACAGAGTCTGCCTTGATTCTTTCTCCATCACTGTCTTCTGGTGTATGAACATATTGAGCAGTCTTCAGTATTAGCAAATCTCACTTTGTTAGGGTGGTTTTTGTAGTAAATTACACAGATCATCTCCCCTCTGTCGCTTTGGATTCCCCCTCCTATTTATTATTACTATTTTATCCTGGTGACGTTCAGGGATTCCAGTTAGGACTGGGAGGAGGATGGATAAATAAATACATAAAGGAGAAATAGTCCTTGTCTGAAGTTTACAATCTTAACAGAAAAGAGAACCAAACCTCCTTCATTGCACAACTAGGGCACAGATTCTTAACTGCCTTGCCCTGGCCCAACAATGAAGCCTATGACAAAGTGAAAAAGAAAGTCCACGTGTCCTGTAAGTATCTCAGCAGTTAGACCTGTCCTCCCCTCTCTTCTTTATCCTCTGGCCCTTGGCATTGGCTAGTTTTTCTGCTGCACAGCTCAGTGCATATTCCTATCTACAAACTGCTTATTTCACTGGAGTAAGTCACGTTATGAAGTACACTGCAGTGTGTGCATGGTAGTCTTTACTTTTTGAAGTGACAGTAACTGCACTTCAAAAAAGCAATTTGAAAAAAGCTTTAGCAAGTTGTGGTGCACCTCCCACACTGTTATTTCTGGTGTAGGAGATGGAAAGTTCCTGCACTGAGGTTGCTCCTGGCCTCACACTGACTCCATTTTCCCATCTCTGCATACTGCCACCCTCCCATGGGCAGTCCAGCCCTTCTTCGACTTGACATTCCAGTTGGATCACTTGGGAATGGGCCAGGCTGGAGAGGAGCCATGGAGGTCCCTGGTCCCAGCCTTGCTCACCCCAGGCTCGCCCAGGGTCATATCCATCTTCAGAAATCTCCAGGGGTGGAGATTTCACAGCCTCTCATGGCACACGATGTGATGTAGTTACTCTGTCATGATGAAATTTTATTTCTTGGTATCCCTTTCCAGATATATTTAATCTTCGCTTCTCCATTGCACCCCCAGCTCCAAATCCCTGGTCAGCACACAAAGGTCTGAGCCTACACAAACAGTGTCAACTCAGCACTAAGGGGACTGAGGCACTGACCTTTGCCTAAAATCAGTGAGAGCTTAAGCTAAGGGTCTGTACCAGGGTATTTCTCTTAAATTGTATTTAAAACTGTGCTGTGTTGATTTGCTACTCTGGAATACAGGACTAAGGAGGTGACAAGAATTCTGGTGAAGACTTTTATCTACCAACAAATGGTGAGGAGTTACTTCACTGTAGTATCTTGCCCATGTTCCTTTTAGGGATCAGTTGAGCTTTCAGTCAATTTTAGTTTTCTTCTAATTTCTTCTGCCAATGCCAACATACCTCTTGTTAAATTAGCAGCAACCATTTAAAGTCTTTTCAGCAGCATCTGCATGGTAATTGCCCAGAGATGCTTTGTATCTGGGAAACAAGCCAAGGAATAAACCTTAAAGCAAAGTGTATTAAATTAGTTATCTCGTTATAGCTTTTTGAATAATTTCCTAATTATGAATTAAGTTTGAACTCAGAGCTGTCAAGTCCCATTGCTCCACTTGGATGAAAAGTAGAAAATCAGGAGGAAAAAGAATCTGTTCCTGTGTCTTATTATTCAGCTTTTCTTGGCTGAAATGTCTACTTCTATTTCTGCAATGACCACAGAAAAGCTATTGCATAAGAGAATGTAAAGAGCTTTGTTTGAAAGGAAAATTTTTTTATTTTTTTTTTAAATGCAAAGATGCATTAAGGAGTCTTAGAAAAATATTAATTACAACATGGCACCAAAAAGCTTTCCCAAATTTAGTCAGTGCCTATTAATGGGCCAAATAAGTGACCACACAGTAAACAGTCATTTCCAATTAACTCCTAACATGGCTGGTACAGTAGATAGAGGCCAATGTGACTCACTTTTTCCCTTTCATTGTCAAAGAATGGTAATTTTAAGCTTTTCCTTTCATCTGACTTCAATGTATTTTTTTTCCTGCTAGATTTTATCTTGACGAGATCTGTTAATATCATAAGCAAATTGGGGTGTGCATGTCTTCAGAGGTTTCTTTCCACCTCAGCTCATAACCAAACCTCAGCATGCTGATGTTTTATGACTGAAATGTGATACAGTCTTGTAGGGGAAAAACTGAACCTTCTGACTTTGAACCTGTTGTTGTTTCATCAGGCCTAAATTTCTTGGGCAGTATTTTCTAACCTTTAGGGAGTGACAGGAAAATGCATTTTGCATCCAATTTCATTAGTCATAGCAGGAATGAATGCATGAGACTTCATAGAATCATAGAATCATATGAACTTGAACAATACTGTTTACTTTGTGTCCCCCAGGCTTTAACAGCAGAGTTCCTCAATAGGAAAGGAGGACAGTTTGGGCTTGCTGTCTGTTGTGTTGTGTGTTTTTTTTCTTTTAACATCAAAGCATGACAGTGAGTTGGTTCAAAGACACCACTCTCATCCATTTGGAGTCAAGTCTGGATTAAAAATCTCACAAAGGTGCATAAATGGTCAATGAATAGAGCTGCACCTAAAAAGCCTGACACAAGCAGTCTTCCCCCAAGGTGCCTAGGTTGGCACATTTAGCCTATGCTCCCTGACTCTGTCAAAGAGTGGAATTGGAGTACGTGAATAAGTCTGAATCCATGGTGTATGTATTCCTTTTTGTGCACTCTTAATCTGTATTTAATTCTGTCACTTAGCTTTTTTTTTTTTTTTTTTTTCTTTAAACCCTTAGTGATAGTATTGAGGATGCTGGCATCAAATTTTTGGTTAAAGTTACAGTCTGAGCATTTTCTGCCCCACACTGATCAGGGATAGGAGACAGCTGAGTTCTCAGTTATGTCAGTGCTGTGGACATCCTGTTTTCATCCTGTTTTCCTTCCACCTGCCACAGACTTCTCTGGAGGATGGTGAACATCCTCAGGTCCCACTTGTTCTAGCTCCTTCTCAGGCCTGTTTTGGCACACCTTGTCCTTTGTTATGTGATGAAATATGAAGCTTGTTCTCACAAACTTTCTCCTGTATAGGTATGTATGGACCTTAAATGTTCAGTCTTACTGGAAATACCTTTTCCCTAAACTAGTTTCAGGAGACATCTCTGAGAAACTTACTCAACTAATGACCTCCTTTATAAAAAGTATATTGAAGGACATCTCTATTCTACTTATTCAAATCATAGAATCATTCTGGTTGGAAAAGACCTTTAAGATCATCAAGTCCAACAATTAACCTAACCAAACCATAGTTTAAACCATAGTTTAATTAGGGCTAAACTATGTTTCTAAGTACCACATCTACGCATCTTTTAAAAACCTCCAGGGAGGGTGGTTCACCCATCTCCCTGGGCAGCCTGTTCCAGTGTTTAATAATCTTTTTTGTTACTTCTAATAGCTAATCTAAATCTACCCTGGTGCAACTTGACACCATTTCCTCTTATCCTGTTGGTTATAGCTGGAGAGAACAGACCAACCCCCACTTCGCTACAACCTCCTTTCAGGTAGCTGTAGAAATCAGCTGCCTCAGCTACAATATTATTAAATACTTGCATGATTTCAAGGGTTTTCTAATATATTACTTTCCTGTAAACCGACAGAAATGTAAATGGCAAAACAGAGGTTGGAAAAGGATGAGGCAAGTCTCAGTGCTTCAGTAGAGACGGTTATTTTAAGCCAGCACATTATTGTTTTGATACAATCTGCTACATCTGTGTGGCCCACAAGTGACTGTAAAATAAACATTGATGGGCAACCTCATACCTGGATATAGCATAGACATCTATGAGGAAAATTCAGCAGCTACTGCCCATGCTGCATTCTCAACACCTGGGTTTCCTCAGGTCTCCCGGGAGCAGATGACAACTGAATTAGCTCTTGTCAGTCTCACTAACAGTTTGTGAACTGTGTGCTCAGAAAGAGAAAGCATCAGTAGGGGCAGCATCTGCTGTAGCAGCTCTGGTGCTTCAGAGTTAAATTTTGCTGCTTTTCTTTGTGGAAAAGAAGGCTTTACATCCAAAGGGCTAGGGTGGCATGTGCTGCATGAAATAAAGGATGCATCATATTGAAGGAGCAATATCAGAACTGTCCTTGAAAGGGAAGCACTGCATGAAAACAGAATTTGGCCACCCCTCTACATATAAAACATGTAACTACAGATAAATCTGCTGATGGATCACCCAAGGTATAGGGAGTTTGGAGATGGGTTTTGTGCCAGCAAGAGAAAGGTTGCAAGTTCAAGACCCCAAAGGGAATTGGCCCCAGCTGATTCTTAGCCTTCTAGAGAGGTTTTCTTGAACCTGGTACTATGGGAACTGCATATGCCAGCTGAATTTTCAGAGAAGGTTATGTATGCAGCTGCATGCAGCCTTGGCTTGCAGGGACTGGGATTTGAGGAGGGAACAGCTGGTTGCCTAAGCTGTTGGGCAAACAACAGAAGATGGAGATCTTAACCATAGATAAATTCCTGATAGATTGTGAAATAAAACATTTAGTGCACAAATCAAAACCAGCAGTGTTTATATAAATATTTAAAGTAAATACACTTTGTCAGTGTTTTTAGAGTATCAAGACTAAATTCCCTTGGTTCCTCTAAGCCATTTTTTCATCTGGTTCTTTTTTGACATTTTGTTGCCTGTGCTTTGTGTGCACCCTCAGTGAGAGTTCCCACAATAGCAGGATTTTGCCTTTGGAGGGGGAACTGGAGTCAGGGGTAAAATAGTAGCTTTTACTGAAGAATCCTAGCACTATTAACAAAAGCCTAATACTGCAGCTGATCCTGTAAGTGAATACAGTACTTAACAGTTTTACTCTTCCAAATCACCTGGGCAAGGACTCACTGTTTCAGATCCTCAGCTCCAGCTGTTTCAGGGAGAGTGTTTCCTGAGGAGGCAGGCAGAAATAAAAGAGGAAGGTTTCCCACAAACTACTTCCACAGCAGGCTGGAGGTCACACCCTGTCTCAGACAGTAGCTGGTAGTTGACACTTAAAGAAGAAATATGAATGTCTTGAGTAGGTGCTCAGCCACTCCAGCACAGCTGGTAGCCAGTCCTTTAAGGGATTCCTGAGGCAAGTTACATCCTGCTCACTGTGTTCAGGAGCTGCTGCTGGATACATCTCCCATGCATCATGTTACCTTTTCTTTAGATCCATTTATTCCTCTTGCTTTCACAGTGTCTGGTGGTGGTGAATAGTTCCACAACTGAATTATGCATTACATCTACAAGAAGTTCCTTTTTGTGTACGTTAAGTAAAAGTGTTTTCTTGCTGCTACTCAGTCTTTAAAAAAAAAAAAACAAAAAACCAACAACAAAATCTTTAGTGCCAGAAACATTGCTAATAGGATGTTTATCCTATTGAGAAGTTTTCCAGATGGAGCAAAGTTTTCCTCATTAGTAAAGTTACCTTTCTTATGACTATTTTACAAAGGAAAAAAGTTTACACATGCAGATGACTAATGATCCCATATATAGTAGTGTGGGCCATGTGTTAAATGAAATAACATGTTTAAGTAAGTTTTACATCACTGGATTTTACTTCTGTGTTTTACTTCAGTATTTTGATGCTTCCTGTTTTATCTGTTCTGTAATTCTGTACATGACAGTTTAGCATAAAAAAAATGATTGGAATCTCACAGCTGCATTGTATGTACACATTTTGTAGAGAAGTAAGACATCAGTTATATGCCCTTCCTGGCCCCCACTCCCTTCTGTTTGGTCTGAATGGCAGAACTATTCTATGCTATTGAAAGCTTTTAAAAAAAGAAAAAACAAAAAAAAAAAACCCAAAACCAAACCAAACACTATGCATGCTATTTTATAGTCTAATGTATTATTCATATCAATACATAAGCTTATGCTTATCAGTTTTATCTTGTGTATAGAACTGATTACTTTTGTGACAGTATTTTTGCACTGTTTCTCTTCTTTCTCTATTTTTATAAAGTTCTATTCAGCATTAATTGACTGCAATAATTTTTTTACCCTTTTCACTACCTTTGTGTAAATAGTTTCTTATATGCCTTTGCAAATATGAGAATGTCTTCAGTCACTAAGGTTTTTTTTTGGTAAGGTTGTCCTTCATATTCACAGTATACAATAAACCTTTTTTTTTTTTTTTTCAAGGAAAACTATGCTCGTGTTCTTTCCTGTACCAGGGCAATGTTTTGTATTTGCACCTACTGTGCTTGTGTCAGTTTCCCCCATTAAAGTAGGGCACAGCTAGGGCCACTGGGAGCTTTGAGTGTTCTGTAAACAGTAATCCAAGTTTCATGGGAACAAGGCTCCTACCAGTAGTGCTCATTCTATGCTAATCTGATTCTTTAGTGTTGAACAGTGGGCTTTGGACAGATGTTCTGAAACGAAGGTGCTATTTCCCTAAGCAAGAGTTTGCTTGACAAGATAAAGTTAGGATAAAACCAATCACCTGGTGCCCTCTTCCTAGGCATGGCTGTAATTGAGTGGCTTAGGCTTTCCAGAAAGATCAGGTGCAGCTTTATGTATTCCAGCAACAATGGCTGGTTAGAGAGCAATGAAAGCTTTCATCAAAATAAGGTGACAAACCCTTGTTCTCTAGCAGTTTTGGGGTTTTTTTTTTCAGGGCAGCACTTACAAGGAAGAAAATAGGACATTCTTAATGGTGATGTGTTCTCTGTCATCATACTTTATGAGCTGTGAAAGCAGTAAGGAATGGTCATGTAGTGCTACTGTGCAACATATTTCAACTTTGGTGTGCTGGAAATACATAGCCACAGTCTCCCTTCTTCCCCTTCCCCACCTTTAAAAGCTATCTGCTATTGCTCCAAGAGGAAAAGACACAAAACCCCTCTGGTCTTATATATGGGAAGAGAAAGTGAAGTCTTGGATTTTTTTTCCTCAGAAAATATTCTTGTTCCTCTATTAATTGGTTAACATATTAATAGAATGTTTTAATCCACTGGAGGCAAAAGTATGGCTGTAAGAAAATGAGCTCTCCTCTGCAATAACTTCCCTTTAACTTGTAAAAGGAATTAAAACCCCACAAGTTGCATGGTTATAGTGTCTTGTGCAAGCTCCCAGGTAGGTGCCAGCATTCCCTGTACAAGACCTGCTGTGCTCTAGGTCCTTACAGTGGTGAATCCCCAGCTGCCAGGAGCAGTGATGGCCCTGCAGACTCCTGGGCTGAGGGAAGGGTGGTGCCTTTCCTGCACTATGCACAGAATTCATCACCCTCGTTTCCCCTTTCTCTCAGCTGAGCGACCACAAACAAATCCCAAATTATTTGTGAAAAGAGGAACTGGTTACTTAACCAAATAGAAGGAGTATCCCTTTTGCTATTTAATGTGTCAGATAAATGAAATGACCTAAGCAAAAGCAGATGTCAGAAAACTATTGCACCTATGTAAGCGTATAAGAGGAATCAAGAGGGGGGCAAGACCACTTTATTTACTTAACAGAAATAAGATACACATTAAAACCCATGAAAACAAAGATAGCTAGTTTGCAGGCGAGCTGTCAAAAGGCCTAACATTTGAGAAACTATGCTTTCTTAAAGAAAAAGAAAAAAAACCCCAATTGTAGCTGTGTGGAAGCTAGGAACATTTTGCAAGGCCTAAGTGTGTTTGTCATTCCAATTATAGGAGAGAACTGTGTTCATACTCTACCGCTTTTCAAAGTGCTCCTGAAGGTTTCCATAACAAGGCTTTTAAAATAAAGGTTTGAAGCATTGCATAGGTTCAAAGGCTCAGTGGTCCTCTAATTCCTTTTTGATCTCTGAAATGTATGGATGATCTTTCCCGTGTGCTACTTCCATGATAGCAATTGCCTGTGAAAAGAAAAAAAACCATTCACACAATTGATTCATATATATCACCAGGCTATAAATATTCTCTTTAGAGGTTTAAAACAGTCTGACACCTCGAGCAACTTTTTGTCCCCTTGTAGTCATAAACCCAGTAGGAAATAAAATGGAATTCAAAACTAAGTAATAAAGGTTTTATATTCAGATAATACATCTTTCATCTTAAAGGATCCCAAAGCACCTTTCAAAATTATATTCCTGACAAAACTACTTTAAATGCAACCAGCTCCAGGACAGAAAACTGCACGTGGGGTGGGTAATATTCTGGCAAAGGACTAAACCAGTGTCAGACGGAGCTCTGCTCCTACCAATTTATCCTTCAGCTGTCAGACTGACGAGCATGGCTATTGCAGAAGTTACCCTCAGGCATTTCAGGCTTGATTCTGTAAACCCTCCACCAGTTCCAAAGGCTACTACTGCTTTTTGAAGGAAAACAATTGCTTAGGTAGCCACTGAGGCAAAAGCAAGATCTTGTCAGATCTGGACAGACTGTCTGCTGTGCCAGACTTCCTGCCGTTTCACCTACAGCCGGCTCTGGTCCTAAGAGTGCAGGTTTCAGGCTGCCAAACCTACTGACTTGCTGTTTCCTGCCACTCTCCACACTCCACTGCAGAGTGGCTGTAGAGGCAAGATTTCCACTTGAGAAAAGGAAAGGGGTGGCTCCAAATAAGTGTAGTAAGAGGCAGCGGTAGACAGGAGTGAAAGAATCAAGTTGAGAATGCCTGTGAGAATATTTAAGGACCACAGTACTAAGATAAAGCAAGGAATTGCAGCATCCTAGCCATCAGAGCATTTAGTCATTTTCTCCTTGGGAGACTTTTATGGAATTATGCTCTTGTATTTGTTAAGTCAGTACAACAACAGCCTTTTTGGTTCCACCTCAGCAGCAGTAAGAAATTACTCTGTTCCTGGTCCTACCCAAAAGAAGAAAGGAGGGCCTTCTGGATGAGCTGCTTGCAAACTGACAGAGAACAATGGCTTTGTTTTTCCACTAAATCTCACACATCAGGGGCTGGGATAACTTTGGGCAGTTCCTGCAGGCAGCTTTTGGAAGTGAGTCATTAGAAAATGTTTGTGTTAGGAAGCTAACTATGCCAACAAATGTACCTACAGTTCCCAACCCCTCTCCCATGTTCCTACTAGCACAAATCCCAGTTTTACTCAACGCTTTAACACCACAGTGAAGGAAAACCTATGCTTATTTTAAACTAGGTAACAGTTAAAATTTAGAGCATATATTCTTTTAGTATCTCTCACCATGGCTGGATGGCTCTGTTATTGCTGGCTGAAAACTTGCCAGCATCTAAAATGGATTAATAAAAAAAAAAAAAAATCGTGACGTTCCAAACCAAGTCATTATAGGCTACTGTAGTCACTGCTGCTTAAGAAACTAAAATAAAATTCTGTCCATCAGCAATAGCGGAAGAAAGTCAAGAAACATGGTAGAGACTAATAAAAAAAGTAGAAGAATAAAAAACCAAAGAATAAGGAACAGACTAGCAAAAAAACACAGTGAAGAGAAACGTAAAAACAAATGTTGTATTTGCCAATTTCAGCATTACCATATGCATCCAATTCCCTTCAGCTATTTAAAAAATCACTTGGTTCCAGAACAAATAACCACCAAAAGGATGCCTAGTTTGACTTGGATATAGACATCACAGGCTTGAGTGAAACACTATGTACCTTTTATAAGAGCCAAGCATTTTTTCTGTCCTCACCTAGCAAGTCAGGAGAAACTAGAGTTCTGCTTCATTTACACTAGTATAGCTCTAGCTCAGTGAAGAGCATATAGCAAATGTTTGAGTACAATGCTGACTCCAGCTGCTGTAGTAGAAGTCCACTGTGAAAAGGTAAAACCCTTTGTATGAGAGCAGACCTACAGTGCATCTTTGGAAAGATGGTACAATTCCTACCAAGCCAGGCTTACTGACAGAGAAGCACATAGTGTTTCAGTGATCCCATGCCTGAACTGGTATTATTAGTGAAGAAACCAGGAAATAAATACCTTCTTCAGGGCTTTAACTCCAGCCGGTCTGTTCTCCAGTGTCATATACAGTCTCCCCAATTTCAGCCACATGGAGGCAACATTCAGCGAGTAGGAGGGATAATGCTTACTGAAGGAGAGAAAGAAATTCAGTTTTACCAAAACCTGGCAGTTTCATAGGGTTCTCCCAGCCCCTGTCCCCCTCTCAGGGGGGCAAGAATCCGCCTCTCGTTGCCCCTGCCTGTTCACAGCTCATCCCCTCTGCCATGACTGCCAAGAGCCAGTGCCAATTGTGTCTGGGACAGAGATGCCTGTCAGCTGGGAACTGAACTGAAACTGCCATATGCCTCTGAACAGCTGTCAGATGGCAGTGACTTTGTGCCACTAGTTTTCATCTAGCCAGCTTGAGAAAAAGACTGCATTGTTAGGAGGTTTTGGAGCCACCCTACACCCACAGAAGTAACTGCCTACTGCACAACAGTGCACGGGGCCCTCAGCAGTGTGGAGGGCACAGGAGCCATTGGGTACTTGCACACACGGAGCTGGCAGAGTCCAGTTCAGCAGAGCTGACCTGGAATGCCAGGCTCAGAGCCAGAGGAGCTGGGCAAGTCCCAGTGAAGATAAATAGTACTGAGCCCCCAGGAGAAAAATGTTGGCTGCTTCTTTGTATCGCTGCTCTCTGCCAAGTGATCTGTGACTTTATGTTGGCATCTGCTCCAAAGGGAGAGCTTTACTTGTGCTCCCCCCCAGCTGGCAAGGCAGCCACATCTCAAGATTCTGCTTGGGAGATTCATGGCAGGATCAGATACAATGTGTAACTGGCAGGTTCTAGTGAACGAGATCACTACCCTAAAAATATAGAAAATTTTCTCATAGACAGTATTAATTTTTTTCCTGCAGAGGCTCCGTGCTGCTTTGCCCCACAGAGGACTTTAGCCTGCACATTAAAGCGTGCCTCCAGCTCCAGGGCAGTGAAGATGAGGGACATCAAGGCACCCACAGCCTCGGAGCCCAGGAGCTGAGCTTGGCTCCAGCTCCCTCTGGTGCTCAGCCCCAGCCCTGGGACAGGGCTCTGCTCTCCTGAAACCACAAATGCTGTGCTGCTGGGAGAGGGCAGGAGGCTGACAGCAACAGCAGGCTTTGCCTCCATCACCTCACACAAAATACTGACGACCAATGTGCTTAGATGCTCTGCCTTAGTAAAGTATTAGGATGTTTTAAAAGCCTAATATATGCCAAGGTAAACAGAGCTAGCACAGTATCCAAAGTGGTAGAAACTTATTTTGGGAAGTCTAAGCCAGGATTTCAGTCACCTTCTGAACTATATTGCAGGCCACATTTTGACAGTAACAAAATCTGTCCCAGCATTTAAACATTCCTTTTTGAATACTGATGTCGTGGGTAGCATGCTTATACAATACGTACTGAGAAAAGTGATCTCTGCCCAGACTTGTCTTAGTTATTCAGATTACTGAGTTAGAGCACTCAAAAAAATAAAGACTTATATTTACCTGTATGGTCTGATAATTTTTTGCCCATAACGCAGTGCACCTTCCCAGTCCTGCACATAGAGACAGACACCCATGGCCTGGTACATCATATGTAACATATAAACATTACTGTCTTCAAACACTGCACCCATCTTGTCCAGGCTAAGTTCACAGATCTCCAGTAATTCACTAGGAGGTATGAAGAAGTCAAGGAACCCAATAAACAGAAGGTCTGTGATTAAAAAACTACCCTGTTAATGCCAAGGAATTAACTGAAACCATCAGAATGGTTGCAAGAAGTCCTCTTCTCTCAAATCACCTTAAAGCATCTACACTGCAACTCCAGAGCTACTCTGAGAGGTACTCTGCCCATGAGATTATTACCCCTCCCACTCAGATAATCTACAAAGCTAGCTTTCAAATTTAAAAAGCATCAAAAAAACAGATTTCCTGAATGACCACCACACCAGCATTGCATCAGAAGGGGGAATGAAACCTCCCATGCAGTGGGTACTGAGTAGGGCATGAGGTAGCCTGGTCTGCTTCTGGCCCAATTAGTCTTGGATTTTTGTCTGCACCACACCACTGTTAGAACAGGTAGCTTTGTGACCATCAGCAATAGCTGCAGCCTCACATGCAGCCTCTCAGTACACTAACACAGCCACACATCTGTGCTGGCTCTTGTCCCTGGGCCGTTCTGTGGAGACAGCCATATGCTGTGCTGCTAGTGACCAAAAACCACATGGGAAGGAACAAACACAGGGTCGAATAATCCCACAACACCTGCAGTGTTAAACTGCCTCTTCTCTCCAGGGACAGCTGCTCAGACACAAAGAAGACAGGAGGCAAGTTTAACTTCTAATGGTCAGAGCATTTCCCCACCAGGTCCTTCGGAAGCAATTCAGCAGGTAAGATTTTTTAGGTCACACCAAGCCAGTGGAGTCCAGAGTGAGACAAAGGATATATTTGTAATGTTTGGCTCGCCTGAATTCTTCAATCACATTCTTGGCATACTTGATCATGTCCCATACAGTCTCTGCTGACGGAGGAACATTCAGATTACGGATTTCCAGTTTCTCTTTATCCTGAAGGAAACACGATGGACATTACAAATGCAGGTTCCAAGCACTACAAATAAAGATGCACCTGCTACCCAAAATTACTCTAATAAAAAGACACAGATAGGAACTTAAGCTCCTCAAAGAATTTAAAAACAAAAGTAGAACGTGCACCTGCCTGCATTTTTTTTTTCCTAAAGCCTTGGCTGGGAATCCTAGAATCCACTGTGTCTTCCAGTTCTTCTGCCCTTCCCTACTTTCATGAAGTCCCTTTCTTCCAAAAGATCCAAGAGCTTTTTAAATTTGTGATGAAAGCAGTTTTACCTTGGAAATGTCACTGCTTCCAAGGACTAGGAATTAAAAATTAATAATTCCAAGGACCAGGAATTAAAATTTTCTAGCCTAGTTTTAAGGCTAGAAAAACCCAAATACCTCAGGCTTACCAACAAGTGATAGGAAAATGAGTTGATATTAAATACAGAAAAGGATCCTTCATATCTACAGACAAAACCACATTTCCAATTATTTTGTTCTTTCTGCTGGACAGCTCCATTTACTTTAGCTATCTATCTATCTAACTTACTACTTCATGAAGATTCAGCTGCAATCTGGAGACAATCTTTTGCTGTTTAAGGCTCACATTGTTGCTAGTTTTCTTTTTCCTTTATTACTTCATCTGCCAGCTCACAAGGCTATAGGGGACTCTTTCCAGAGCTGAAGGAGGCTGAGTGAGAGGTGATTCCAAGAGTAACACGTTGCTGGAAATCACAGGTGAAATCCTGGCTTCATTAAACTCAGTGGGAAAATTATCAAGGTAACTGTGAGGAAAAGAACACAACTCCAGTATCAACAGAATGCCCTCTAAAAAGAATACTGGGTATTACTTGGGGAAAAAAAAAAAGTTACAAAAGAAAAAAAAAGTTCCATTTATAGGAAGGAGATGGTTGTCTGGTCATTTTGGGAAGCAGATCTCCAAAGGACACCTTTGTGAAAAGGTCGGGGGGGGGGGGAGGGTGGAATTATTTGGAACCTAAGGATCAGATTATGCCTGGCAGATTGATCTTGGCTGGAATGACAGATGATCTACACAAAGCTCAATTCTCACAGGACTTCCAGTGAAGGAGGTCCAAATGGCTGCACAGGCACAGTTGTTTCAATATCTGTTGGGTTTGGATACCTTTGTTTTATCCCTATATGTGCTTTTCTTTAAAATAACTGACACCCTGTTTTGAGGAGCACCATCTGGATGTCTGCCTTTGTCCTTTGTAATGATCATAAAATTGGCCTGCACGTCACATCAGACTGTGACCCAGGACCACCCTGTCTGCTAGAGGACCAAAATCACTGCATTGCAGGAAAGCCTATTTTGCAGATCCTGCTGGATCTCCAAACCATCCAGCAATGTCATACAACATCACCTAGAATCAACTGAGATGTCTCAATCAAGAATTGCAGCAGGACTCTATTCCAGAACAGGACTCCAGAAATGCTCCAAGAGAGCTAGTAGAAAACATGCAGTTACAAAAAAAAAAAATAGATCTGAGCTAAATTCTTTTGGCCAAGAACACAGACACAGTACAATTATCTACTTCTAAGTTTTAATCTCTCTTTGTAGCTCAATTCTAAACAGGACTCTACCAGGAAACTTCCTGATGTGTCACGACTACTGTGGAAAGAATGAGTATCAGAGTGTCTTCTAGACAAAAAACCCAAAACAATCCCCCTTCTCTATTGTCCAGCTTTCCAAAGTGTAATTAAAGTAGACAGAATACTATATCTAAGGACCTGGATCGGTGCCTTAACAGTCAGAAGCATATTTCACACCAATTTTATTACCTTTTCTTTCGTAATGCACTCCCTGCAATCACAATTAAAGAAATAAGAGTCTCTTAACCGGTCATTTCTGTCTTCTGTAGGATACAACAGGTCAATATAGCTGGTAAAAACCTGTATGGTAAAAACACGGTGGTCAGTGGCAAGCAGTGTAACTATATATATGTTTATCACTACTAGTTCTGCTATATGTAGTAAAACAACTACACATTCTTGTACCTTGGGGATCCCTGCAGTCACATCACCTGCCTGTTCCATCCCATTCCAAGCCTCTCAGCAGTATCAGGAGCTACCACTTGTGAATTCAATCTAACAGTGTTTCCTCTTCTATTCATTATGGAATTTCCCTCAAATATTACCCTGGCTTGAGCCCAGGACAGCAAGATTCAGATGTTGATAAGGAAACTATCACAGTATAAATCCCAGGCTCCTGTAAGACTACAAAGATATGCCTACTCCTCCAAAGTTAAATAATGATTTCACATACCCAGCCTAGGAACAATTACAGTGGCCTGGTTTTAGGGAGGCTGGAATCTCAACTTTTTTTCTTTCTGAAAACCTACAAAAATTGGGGCAATGGCAGTCACCAGTAGCGTTAGAAACTTAGTACAAGACCTTTTAGATTTCTGAAAAGAAGAGAGACACAGTGCTCCAGTTCTAGGAGAATGAATATCAGACTTACTTTAGCTGCACTATTTTAAAGCAAAGAAAACCTGCTTTTGAACATTTAAAGGCCCTACACTTACACTGTTTTTAAGTTTTTCTCTTCTTCCATGGTCTTCAGAAAGGAATCCCTTCTAACGAGGTCTCCCCCAAGAAGCATGTTGTATGAACAGCACAATTAGTCATTTTGCAGACCACGGAATAGCTGTATTTCTCCATCCTCATTTATAGTTAATTTATAATTATTATCATTAATGCATAATATATACAGTTATATCTATATATAGTTAAAATATAATACAGTTAATTTGTTAATTTGTAATGTTTTGCTTAGTCTTTATGCTAACAGTTTCTTCTTTAAGGTAGAATGTACATGTAATTTCCCATGGTACACAGTACACTAACGTGGGATTCCATGCTTCTGGTCACACTGCTCTCCTCCCTTCCTTATTTCCAAAGGATGCAAAATGCAGGAACTGCGTTTACAGCAAAAACTTTAAAAATGTTGCTATGCAATGGCTACACTAATCCTGAAGATGGAGACACAGGCCATTAGACTGCACAGAGCCCAGGCAAAACCATAAAGTTGCACTTAAAAAATTCTTAAGTGTCAGAAAAGCAAATGCATAAAAGCAGTGAGGCCACAGAGAACTGGTGCAGCTTCTAAGACACAATGCAATCAAAACCAGATGCCAAGCAATATAAATACTCCACATTTCCACCTCTCACCATAGGCCCTCTCCAAAAATCCTGAAAATGTCTGGGGTTCCATAGTAAAACACCAAAACCAAGATCAGTCCCTGTCTATTAGGATAATGCATTTGCAGTGACTGCCAACATCACAGACAAACTATCATTAGTAAATGGCACGAACAGAAGTTGCTCATCTGAGCCATTCACCCTTGGCTCCAGTAACCAAACTTGCTTTGCCCAAAAAGCTATAATCCACAAAATTAACCTGTCTCCCCTTCTTCAAAACTGCTATTGCATACTCCAAAAGTGGTAGGACTTAACCAAAATCAAATCCAAACTTATTTTGATCGGCAGTAACCTTGCCCACTAAACAGATACTAAAATATGAGCCATTGAAACACTATGCAGACACCATCCCCAGAGACAAATATTGAGCATCTTCATCCCCTGGAGATATTTGAACATTCTCCTTAACTAAAAAAACAAAAAGCAAAACAAAAAAAAGCAAAGCTCTGCTGCCGAAGACTCCCTGCCAAGTTCATTGTTTGACTGAGGAATTTCAAAGTAAACCCAGATCCTTATTTCACAGAATTTTATCCACTGCTCAGCTTCTCTCCACCTAAAAAAAAGCCATTCTTGTTCTTCTGCGACTTCCCAGGCAAAGGCTGCTGAGGTGATATGACCGAGTCCCATGCTTTGTGGACACACTGTCCAAACAGAAGTTAGAGGACTTATCTGTCCCCTTTTACTTTGTTTATTCTGGCTTCAATTTCAATACATTACTATTATACTAGGAACTATTATAGCAGTAATAATTTACTTTGATCTTGGAATTTCAAAGCACCAGCCAAATGTCACAAAATTCAGCCTTGTTTTGCAGATGGGTAACTGAGAGAGAAGCTGGCAGATATGATGTGACTGCTGCGGGTGCCCTGCCCTTGTCTCAGCACACAATAGGATGCTGCCTCCAAGAACACCTTCAGTCCTCCAGAACCACTCCAACTCTTCCAAAGCAACACCTTAACAGTTCTCTGAGAACCAAGAGATCCTCACACACACCCCCCAGTCTTCAATTGACATCTAATCAGAAGGAAGCCTGAAAAGCAGGATGGGTCCTACTTTTAGGATGCGGGCATACAGAGTACATTCAAAGATGGTGCATTTACCTCTTCTCCAGGTTCAATCTCTTTAACAGCTCTGACTTCAGCCAATGTTCCCTTGTAAGTTACAATCACATTTGGGCAACAGCTATGGTTCATCAATGCAACACTGTAAAAGTAGAAAAGTAAACCTTTTTTTCCTCTTTCACCAAAAGCAACAAGCAAAAATTAAGCACCACTTCACAAGTAAGCTTTACAGGTTGCATCAGTTTCTCCCTGCAGGCTATTTTATGCTAAGGCTCAACATGAAAGTAGCCTTGGGTATCTATGATATACAGACTATTGTCCTCAGAGGAGAAAGAAAGAGAAACCCATTTAACCTAAAGGAAACAAGCAAATACAGAAAAATAAAGGTCATTTGCTGCATCACAACATAAGCTGGATGTTAAAATTTTAGTGACCTTCTGTGCAAACTTAAAAAAGCCTCCATCTTTGAGAAGAGAGGGAAGAGATCTCTGTCGTAAAAGCAGATAACTTGGACTGTTAGACAAAAGTACTCCCACTGACTGCAATTTGCTGCTTACTTCAGAAGATGTATAATTTTAATTTTCTCTTCCAATCTATCATAACAATAATGGTCCCTCCAGTCTTTTTAGCTCATAGGCATAACTGTTAAGTAGGAAAGATCTGGCTCTTGCATGCTAAACACTTCCAAACAAGGGACAGTGTTGGACATGTTTCCAGAACATCCTGGATTAATACTCTCTTCTCCCCACCATGACTCTCATCTTGGGTGTTTCAAGGTCTGAATTTCCAATCTGTATGTGAGGGATATGGACGTCAGACAGTCTGGCATGAAGAAGGAGAATCTGTGAAGCAAGGACTACCTGTAGCATTTGGAAAAATGAGGTCCTGCTTTAAGTGGGCATCTCTAAGTTTCAGATTACTTTGACATAGATAAGCTACCAGTAACCTATGCATCACAGGGAAGTCAAACCAAGATTGTGGTAGTATCTTCAATAGGAGGTTTTCTAAGAAAAATGACAGAAAATATCCTCCTTTGCTACAAAATTAATCGTGAAGGACAGACTTAAATGGAAGAAGTGTTCATCAGCCTTAAAGAGAGCTGTGCACCCCTGCCCACAAACTATAGTTACACTTAACATCTGCAGTTTATTTGTAAAGCTGAGGAGCTTGTACATATTTTTTTCCACTGTCATAGCAACATAAAGCATCACAGAATGGATTTTAAAACATCTGAGGAGGCTGAAAGAAATTATGAAAGGGATTTACTGTTTACAAACGAACAAAGGAAGAAAGAATGTTGTTCAGAGAACACCAGGTGAAGGATTATACCCAGCCAAAACAGAAAGTTGTGAATAAAGTTAAGTTACTTGCAATCCTTTTCATTTCGCTTTGATTATATGAAGAACCTGCTAGCCAAGGAAGCAATTGTTTCCTACCAAGCTGTATATAGAGTACACAATCTAAGCTTCCAAACAAATCACAAGCATATTTTTACCAAAATTATCAGTGTTCTAAGAAAAGCTGCTGCTAATCATTGTTTGTATTTTATTAGCTAATTAAGGATATTTAAAACAAATTAATATTAAATGTTTAGTTAAATTTATTTCCATATAGACCTTCTTCCATAAATGTGTAAGACCCTTTGTTTTTCCATAATTTATTTTTATTTTAAAAGATATTAAAATCAACCTACTCAGGAAATATGGCTGATCCCAAATGTGAGAGCTCTTCATCTTCAATTGTGAAGCCATTACAATTAACCTAAGGAACAAGAGAAAGAGACAAACTCAGCTTCTGGTCAGCTAAGTACTTCACACTCACATGTCACATTCACAGTACTTCAAAGTCAACTGCAGCAATTTGCTTACAGTTTTCTTTCCATTTCACCAGTACTCTGAGTACTACATGACATCACAAAAAGCGAGGGACAAAGGACCTACCAAAAGGAAGGAATGTGCAGGACATTCAAGAATTGACAGTCCAGTCCTTGTGCCTGCACAGAACACATCTAGAGGGCTGCTCCTTGGAATGTCAACCCAGAGAAATGAGGCTTGAGAAGAGAGCTAAGTGTCAGACAAAGCACAACCATTGCAAGCACAAAACAAAGTCTGACTCTGACAAGGCAAAGAGAGTTCATTTGGCAAGTGAAGGGCCAAAGCAGAACTAAACACACAAGGAGCAACCTAGGGATGAACAGCAGCAAAATCAACCAGGCTGGGGCACTACAGGGTTTTGAAGGAACGTATGCAGTGGAGACTTCCCACAATGGCATCTGTCATCAAGGACTGCATGTATCAGCTATGGCTAAAGCATGTATAAAGAACAACAAAGGCAATGAGAAAGACTTGAATCTAATAAAGACCCAGAATAGGAGGGGACAGAAAAAGGACAGAGTATGAGAGGAAGTGTAATCCTAATTTAAACAGACACAGGATCAAAAGATCTTGTTCACAAATCTTTCTTATACAATAGATTCAAGCAGGTTTTAAAATGCTCTCCCTCTTTTATTCTCACTAAACAAGGGAGCTTCAGCTTTGTTTCATGTGGTTTGTATGACTTTAAGTGATCAAAATACACCTCAATCAAGTACTTTATTCCGCTTCCACTGTGAGTCACAGACATGCCAACATAAGGAGAAACTCTCCCCACATTCACCAGCATCTCCCCGCTGTCATAAAAATGTTCACAGAAACACCAGAAAAGCACTAAAACAACTACTGTCATGTGGCCAGGTCCAGCTGAAGCTACAATGGGCACAGGAACAGTCAATCAAGTAGAGCGAAATCATTTGTTCTGAAAGGGCAAGGGATGACAGCAAACACTACCAACAAATTATATGAATTACGTGTCCCACAAGCTGGAAAGCAGCTTGGGTTGGAATTTAGTAAGAGACAAATACTTCCCAAATCCACTCTTTAGGTATGAACTGTTCAGAATGAGTTTGCAGTTAAGGAAAGTGTCCTGTTCCTCTGATTTGGTCACAGCTATCACTATTTGATCTTTATCCTGTTGTTTTTAGCAAGGTAGCATCCAAAGGTTGTCTGTCTCTCAAGAGACAGAGCACTAGTTAGAGACACTGCACTAGTCAGTGTATGAGCATGCCTGAACCAAAACAAAAAATATACTTGCTGAATACAAAAAACAATAGAAAGGAAAGATTCTATCTACAGCAAATATGAACATAAGGCTACAAAGGCCAACATGAAGAACAGCTTGATGGTTCTGAAACACAGGGCAATATTTAAAAATATGTTCTGAGTTATCATCAATTTTTCTCCACTGAACCAGAGACAACCCACTTCTTGAATGCATCATACCAGAAGCAACACCAGAGGAAGAATCAGAAGCAATGAGATACCACTGATTTCACCAGATGAATGCATGACCAAAAAAATCAAGGTGGAGGGCATAAAGAGGTAACAGTGAGAAAATAAGAGTTCACAGTTTTTCCCAGTGGTGGAAAAGAGAACATGCAAAAGGAGGAACAAAATTTTGCAAGATCTTCAAGGAAAGGATAAGATGATGGAACTTGAGACGAGAGAAACTCTGAAGAGCTGACAACGGGAGAGTAAGAAGGGAAAGTACCAGTCTCAAGAGCTATGTTCTGCAGGGACAAGAGAGGAGCATGATACTAACAGCTGTGGAAGGGAGCAAGGAAAGGTAAGGGTGGTTTGAACAAAAATCTGTGCTCCACTCAAAAGGGCCATTTACACCTTGGTTGTGCTGAGTAAAGAAACAACATCAGGCAAAGCCCACAAAAAGCAGCAAGCAAAGAGTCAGAGGTACCCAAGTCCCAAACTCCTCTGAAAGAATGCCAAATGGAGAAGCAACGTAGACAACATGAGACAAGAACAAGTGCTGAAGCAAAAGAAAGGACAGGCAGTGTATCTATATTACTGCTTAGCTAATTATTAGGAAACATGTTTGAACATATCACGTGCCTTCCCTTCTTCTAAAATGATTTATGTTGAGCTAGGACCTCAAAAGATTATGGCCTGTTCTGAGGATAGCTCTCCAAGATAACCTTTGGAGATTTTAGTTCAAAAAACTGCAATGTCTAAAGTGGCAAATAGCTGCCTGATGATAAGGATGAGCTTAACGTGACATCTCAGTGTGACAGTGTACATCTAGAGAGAAGACTGGATGAAATATTAATCTGGGTGTCAGCACTTTGCAGAAGTCAGTTAACGTACTGACTGATGGATCTGATGGAGCTGATCCAGGACAGGACAAGAAGTGAAAGTCATTATAACCAAAATGTAATCTTCAGGGATTCTAGCTACATTCTAAAAAATACTCAGCAACATCACAAGAAACTGGATATATTCATGGTGTTGAAGCATCTCACTGACAAATATAAATTGTTAAGTCTTCAAAACAGAAAAAAAAGCTTTCATTGAAGGGAAACATATCACTAGAAAAAACAAAACGACCGATGAACAAATGCTAAACATGCCAAAGAATCACTGCCCTACAGAATAACAGTACCTTTGTATTAAGGTAATAGTAACCATGCTTCCTTGTTGGTAGATACATGCTGAGCTCTACCAAGCAGAGTATTGCCAATACAGCTGTCATCACGACAGCCAACATTTGCCCCTGTCTTTAAAAAATTAAAACTTTTCCTCGTACGTTACAGTTTAAAACTGGCTGATTTTGAAGTACAGGAAGATAAAGAAGAACATGGATCTTTCAGTATTCCCCTGGTGTATTATTCCATCTACTACAATACATTAAATTAAGATGCATATGAAAAGCCAGTGAGGGAAAAAAAAAAAAAAAAGACATGACACGTTTCAGAAGTCATCTAACAAGACATCCTGCCTTTCCTTCATCTCTCCAGATGACCAAACTACCTGACTGCATTTAAAAGCCACACACCAGGTAAAAGTTTCAGACTGCTCTTTCTACTTCTCTGAAGTTTACTCCTTGTGAAGGTCAAACACAATGATGACCTGACCAGCAAGGATTTCCACAAGTTTGAAGCCTGACTGAACGTTTTGCCTCTGCAGGGTCTCAAGCCAGCAGCTTTCCACAGCTGCACTATACTTAGCATACAAGATGCCTAACTTTGACAGTGTCTAATACAGGCTGTTCCCCCTTTTCTTCAGTGTTTGAGAAGCACCTCATAGAAAGTTTGAGGACAAGAGTGTCAGTTGAAATGAGACATGTCCTGCCATGTCTGGTCAAGGAAATGGATCTTCTCCATCAAGCCCACTTGGCTATCTCTAAGAAGCAAAGAGATATTTCCACTGCTGTTAACATTTTTCCCCTTTCACAAAAGCTGAAGTCCTACAGCACTATCCACCTAAGCAGGCTATGTTCTAGCCAACTTACTTGTGCAAAGAGAACTACAAGGGCAGCATTGTCAGGGTACTCCAAGTGCTTTGAGTAAAAGTGATGAAGAGCAGCAATGTCGTTCTGAATCATCTCTCTCTTTTGATTGTCTAGTTTGTCAAGGTCTGTGGACAAAGAATACATTCCATTTCAGTAACAAGAACACTCCCGGGTGAACTACAGCAAGACTTAGGTTAGAAAAGGCCTGGACTTAAACAGAAACCCCTCAAGGAACAGCTACTCTGAAGTGTCTTGTGCCAACAGACACAAGAAGTGTCTGTTCTTCCATAAACGTAATGCTACATCTGCCAAAACCACATGTGAACTACAAGATTAGTAGCAGGATTTAGAAGCATTTTCTAATGTCTTTACATTAGCAGGTAATTGGACACAAATTTCCCTTTCTTGGGAGAATGGTTACACAGTTTCAATTGTCTTTGTAAACCCTAGAAAATGGACCAGACAGTCCTGGCCCTCTAGAAGGTCTATTAGCTGTGGGTAGCTATTGTCAGCTGTCAAACATGATCTTATGATCTGAGAATGCTCATGTCTTCATGAGATGGAAACTGACCATCAACAGAGGTGTGTTTAAGCTGCAGTTATCCAAGGATAAGAGAAATCAGGGATATCAGTAGAAATGTCCTGGCACACCAGCCAAGTGTATTCCCTTATGTATTTGTTCAGAGACTTACCCTCAGGTCCATAACAAGTTCTACACAAAACTGTGGCCACTGAACCTTTTTCTGCCCAGCCCATGTAGGGCCAGCTGGGTGACCATATACTCACAGTCCCTTCTATCTCCTCAAGAGCAGAGTGTTGGAATGTTTTCCCTAATCCTCTCTCTCTCACACTGGCAGTATCACCAGCTCACTCCTGCTCTAAGAGAGCCATCAAGTCCTTTCCCCTCTCCAACTCAAAACAATAGCAGAGAGAAAAACATGGAGGAGGAGAAATGGCTGCAAAACCGTGTAAGAAGAGGGAAATGATTTCTAAGAAGAGATGAGAAAAAGACAAGAGCTACCAAAAGTATTGAGGAAAATGAAATGGGACAATTTGATGAGAATAAGGACAAATTAGAAATAGGAAATCTTGAGCTTCTTGTCTCCTGTGCCTTCAAATGCCTTCTTGTCTCCTGTGCAGGGTGTTGCAAAGGGTAAGGCAATGGCTGAACAAAGAAAAAGTGTACTGAGAAGGGGAGAGTCAATAAGGCAGAAGGAATGCAGGGTTCTTCCTAACAAAACCAGAAACAAAACAAGATCTCCTAGAGGGCAACAGGGACACTGCAACACAAAAATCATTTCAGCCTTTTAGCTCCCAAATTAATAAATTCTTGAAGACAATCTTCAGTGCAGAAGAATATACAGAAATAGTAATTCAACACTCACCCATCCTCTTCCGCCTCAGTCCTACTAACCTACCTGTAGAAATTATCCCTGCGTCCCTGCCTTAGGCAAAGTCAAATGTTACTTTTTTTCCCCCTTATGTCCCCAGCTGTTCCAACAGCTGTGACAGGAGCTCTTGTCCCAGCAGCAAATAAGACTATACTCTTCCATACAACCAGTGTATGCTTGGTTGCTCTACTACCTCAAGCCTGCATTTAGTCAGCATTTTCTGAAGTGCTTTGGAAGCCACCAGAGTGAGGAATATGAATACAGAAACCTATTTTGTCCTTGTATATTAAGCCCAGCACCAAGAAGGAGGAACACCAGCCCAGTGCAAATGATGCCAGGACAGCTACTCAGCTACTAGTCCCCTAGTTGGTCAATTTCTAACTTTGCCTCTCCGGACGTAAACAGTAACCTTTCAGCTAAAAGCAAGCCATTGCCTCATCTCCTTCCTTGGATTTTTTTGGAGCATTTAGGACATGGAATTTCAACACAATCATATATAACATGTCAGATTTGACTGGCAGTGACAGATACTGAAGCACAGTCCAGAGGGTTCTGCAATTAGCCCTTTAGTCACTGTCATCATCAAGCAACTGTGCTGTCCCTGCTTTTATGCCTCCTGGTACCAAATACCAGCTATTTTAATTCTACAACATTACAGTTCTCAAAAGACACTAGAGTACCAGAAAAGCCATAAGATGGATGTATGCTACCTAATTAGTTCTGTCTACATTTTCACCATTTTTTCAAAGCCCCCACAAATGACCAAGTAAAACAAGAAAGAAGGAAATAAGAGCACTGCACATTTAAAAAACAAGGTAACACAGTTCTCTTTTTTTATTTCCTTCCTCTAACAGGAGTAGCATACTCTGGAAGGTTTTGATGGAGGGGGACCAGGAGGTAAAGCAAATCATGAATATAGATAACTGCCTCTGTTCACCTGCAAGCCTTTTTTACTTACGTGATTCAAACTCTCTTACAGCAAGCAACTTCTCTGACTGTGTTCTTTCAGGGTGAGTTTTCTAGCAATAATGGGAAAAAAACAACACAAAATTATTTCAATGTTTTAAGTTGGCAGTTTTGTCTATTCATTCATAAGCTGGGAACTCCTATCTGCAAAACCAACCCAAATCCACACTGTATGGGATTTACAGAAGTTGATGAACGGCAATGAGTTAAACTGACTGCCCTTAGCTTAGTAAAGCCACTGAAATTTTCTTTCTGCACAAAATCAGGCAGCCAAAGATTAACTCCTCTCAAATTTATACACAAAAACTGAACAGTATTTTAAATATGTCATTTGCTTTGTTCCAGGCACCCAGAAAGTCACTAACAATAGCAAGCAGGCAGGAGACAGCCTTCGCTTTGAGGAAAGTGAATAAACTGACTGTTGACAGAGTTCAAAAGCAATGCTCCATTGTTGGCCTAAGGCCACTTCTTTGTAATCTTGGCCATTAAATATGGCTTTGCAGGTGGCCCAGCAGCTGAGGTTCAGGGACTATGGTTTGCATATTTAGCTTTTATATGACACGTAGGGTTCTTCCCCCTCCCTGTAAGCGATAAAAGCACAAATTTATTCCAATGACTTTTTGTCATTAAACATTCGATTTTGTTTGTGCATCACCACTAAACCACACTTTAATTAAAGTCACACACACACACACATCTACACACACAGCAAGCATGCAGCTACCTTCCCAGCAGGCCACCAAAATCCTCACTACATACAGTATCCAGGTTGCCCTTGTCACTTAAGCAGACCTCAATCACACAAATATGCTTCAAAGAGGATTTGTTTTTGTGCAGAGAGTTTAGAGCTCTACAAAGATACACAGCATAATAACCTTGAAACTCATGAATCCCAAGGCTTCCCTGTAATGAGTTGTGTTATCCTCTGTATCCATACAGTTACAGAACACTGAAATGGAGGTTTACACTGAAGTCTTATTTCCTTACTAATAATACTGTTTTTCTCCAAAGACTACATGCATGAGAGATTTCTCTATCAATCTGTTTTTTACCAGTTAACTCCAGTAATCACAAACATTTATACCTGAATACCTCAGAGGTGTTCTTGACTCACAAATTTACTGGGAGTACACAATGCTATGCAGATCTAACTGAAAAACCATAAAACAATGCAGCTGCTTCATAAAGATATCAGTTCCTGCAGACAGATGACACTAGAAGCACTGCTCAAAATTTAGCCTTATCTACCAAGTCTCATTAATCTTTCTCTTCACCAACATGGCCTTGGTGCTAGCCTACGCCTGTAACCAAAAGCTTTAATTTTCTAGGATGGAGGCTGAAACACCAAGCATATTGTGAGGCCATCAGTAAACTTTTCCAGGCACTATTCAACAGTACCTCGGCCATAAGTTTAATCTACACAGCTTGAAATCTCACTAGCATTTTGCCACCTTTCCCCAAAAGTGTCCAGCTGGACTATGGTGGCCCTGATGTTGCTGCAGTGGTCTAATGGCCAGTTCGTTCACCTGCTCATGCTCTATACTAGACCTGTCTGTTCAGAGGAAGCTAGTGTGTATGTGCTTTGCAGGGACAGTTATTGTCAGCCAATTTTCATTTTCTGGTCTTCCCTGGCACCCAGGACAGGAAGATACCTCCCAAGTGTAGCCTCCTGCTCACCTGTTTGGAAAGGATCCTTGCTGTTAGCCTCACAGTCTCTGAGGGATTCCAGTTCTGCCCAAAAGTGCACATAGCAGAACATTCTAGCTTGTGCATTGGCCAGTCTTCCTTCTGAAAAAGTAGAAAAATACATCAAAAAATAAGTCATGAAGATAAAGGGATGAAAAAGAGGATGCAGTCAGTCCTGCCAGATTCAAGAGGTCAAGTGAAATGTGTTTCCTTTAAAAAAAATAAGATGACGCTTACTAAATCTGAACAAAAGCTTGAGTCACATTTAAAGGGTACCACTATCCTGCTTTTTTCAGACAAATTCACAAGGGATGAGTTAAGGTCAGAACATCTTCATTTATTCAATGGGAAAAAAATAACTAAATGGCAAAGAAGCAAACAGACAACATGATTTATAAATCACCAGTTCTTATTGTTCAGATCAAGCATGTGAGGACAGAGTAGGTGTGAGCTTGATGGCTTTATTTGGTTTATTTCCATTTAATGCCTCGGCCCTTCATTATGAGATGACCCTGGCATAACCAGGAGTAATGTGTCTGAAGTCAATGGATTCAAAATCACTTTAAGAACTGGCATACGTAAGGTCAAAACCAGACCTACTGAATAGAATTATCAGATTTTTTCCTTAAGCGTTGAAGAATAAGAGAAGAGCTAGGCAATGGAAACATACTAATAAAGACAAAAACCTTTTAGTTAAGAAAGTAAAGTATATTCTTAGCTCAACATACAATAAAACTTGGGAGTGAGGCACAGGCCTCTAGCTTTTGGCACTTTGAACTTCTCCAAAGAGAAACTTTCAACGTGAGCACAGAATTGCCGTTTAAGATACTGCACTTGCACACAGAACCTGAAATGGGCTGTTCCCAGGTTGCATCAAATTTCATTTTATTTATTTATTAAAACATGGAAATACTCATTTCTTTATTGAAGAAATACACTGTTATTTCTCTGTCTTATCCCAGACCCACATATATATCAGGGTTAGAACCAACCTACAGTGTTCTCCCTCTGTAGGGAACATCAAGTTTTATTTTCAGACCAGACTTCAACTGGTGGAAAACTGTACCAGAAGAAAGAAATCATAGCAAATCCCACAAAGTTATAACTGATTGAAAGTCAAAACTTGAAATAATTTTGCAGCCTCCAGAATGTTCTTAATTCCCTTTTCTGTGATTCACTCAGTATCACTGATCCAATGTTAGCCCATTTGAAAAAAGAAATAAAAAATATATATAGACTGACTGAGTGGCAGGAACAGAAGAAACAGTTACACTCAGCTGCCTAACCACTGATGGCAAGAGCCATTTGAGACACACTGAACTATCTAAAACATCTAAGTAGGACCAGCACATATGCTACAGGTCTCCTGAGATGCATTCCTTGTAGGCTTCCTGCTGGAAGCCACATGGGACAACCCAAGGCACCTCAAATAGACATCTGAATCAGGACCTCCAGTCTCTCTTGCTTGGCTGTTCCACTTATTTACAGGTTTTACAGATCAAAACAAAGTCTGAGATCACTAATTTCAGAGTTAATACATCAATAAGCTCCTCCATTGTAAACAGCCATTTTAATTGCTCTGGGCATGAACAGCTTTAGGTGTTTTACTTTATTAGGAAAACAGGTGAATGAACACCAGCCCCAGCCTCACAAAGGATCTGAAGCAGTGCAAAACTGCAGGGGTATTCAGCCCATCATGTGAACTTCATTGTCCTTTTTATCTCAGTACCTTACTTCCAAAAAAAAAAAAAAGAAAAACCCAAACAAAACCCAAACCAACAACCCTATGTACAGGCTGATTGAAATAAGCTCCAGTGTAAACGTTCTGAGGGGACACAGCAATACAGACCAGGAGAACCAAAATAGTATATTACAGTGTAATCACATCATGTGAACTTACACTCTCAACTCTCCTACAGCTGTCACACTATCAAACGTGTCCCCTGAGAAGCTTGTTTTCTACCTATGCCCCAAGACCTTTTTCCAGAAAATTCCCAATTGCTCGTTTAGGAATCCATAGGCTAAAGGCTAAGCAAAGAGACAGAGGGGGAGTCCACCTCTCACCCCTTTTTCACAACCACCCACCAGGTTCAGTGAGACTTCTGGGTGTGCAAGAAGCAAAGGCACAGAAACAGAAGTTCCACAGGACTCGTATCCATACAAATCTGTTAAATAAACAGGAGTGACTACTTGCTAAAAGAAAACAAAAAAAAAAATCAAAATGTAAAATCACGTCTGTCTCAAAGCAATGTTTTTAAAAGTCCGTTTGTTCCCTTTATTCTTCACCCATTGTTAATTAAAATCTTTCCCCAGGCAGAACCATACTGAGTTATATGAACTACTAGGAAGGTTAAAGGGACAAGATATGGCTGAATTGTGTGAAATGAGATAAAAGCCTGAAACACCAAGAGAAGAAAGAGTACTGATGAGTGAGTAATTCCTGGGATGGAAACACTGTGACAGCAGCTTTCCCTGCAATCACAGCAGGACTGTATTTTGTATTCTTTTCCACGGTTTTCTCTAAGTAGTTTGAATTGTAACAGGTAGCATTGCTCTAGCTGAATCCCTAATGCTACATTAACAATATTTTCTCTGTCCAGTATTAAAAAAAAATAAAAAATACTTCCAGTATTTTTCCCTTCTTTTAGGAGTGACAACATTTTTGCAAAGGAAATTCTTTAAAGCTTATGCTTTTCACATCAAAGCATGGAAAAAAATCTTTTCCACCAAGTTCTTCAAAACGATTCCACCATCCAGGGCTGCTGGAGAAAATCCCAGAACACTGACATATAGTTCAGCATAAAAAAAACCCAAACAAACATAACCAACAAAACATAATATTAAAAAAAAATAAAATAAAAAATCAACTCCAAAGAAATGCCCTCACTCCATGTCTTTCTCACATGGGCTTTTTCCATAGCTCGTAAAATTTCTGTTGTATTTCATGTGACTGAAAATACCAGACAGAAATACTGGACAGGCCAGTGTAGGGATTCAGCTCACTTCTTTCAATGCTTAAAGCCTGGTTATGCTCAAATGGTGTCCAGCTCCATAATCATGTTTCAGGGAGCCAACTTCTGATGCTACTCAGTAAAGTTCTCTCATACCAATTCTCTCTGTGAAAATAAGAGTTTCACACATCTTCACAGCCACACTTTCCATTTACAAATGCTGAGCCACAGAGGGTATTTGGTTAATGTTCAAAAAGTTCTCAGAAGACATTTGTCAAGGAAAATTACATGGAGAAATTTTCTGGATAGGGGAACAGACACTTCCTCAAGGCAGTTTTAAGTAGGGTCTTGCAGTGTCAGTCTCCTCTTGTGCAGAATCACTGCAGCAAGAATTTTTATTTTTCTACAGCTCACCAAAGAGGAATGGGAAATTTCTACAAGGCCTATTTAGAACATACCTGCTTAATGCTAATGTCATGTCAAAAACTATATTTGAGACTTACTAGTTGGTTAAAAATACATGTTCTCCTTATTCCAGAAATACCAGCTACAGCACTCTTTAACATCTCTACCAATAAAAAGCTGTAAATATTTTGTTCAAAATACATTTCAAACACAGGAAGTCACATTAAAAACATCTCCTTCTGCACTCTGGCTAGCTGATCCTCACTCTGTCTGGGATAAATAATAGGAAATGCATAATAACAGAAAGAGGAGCTCTAGTAGCTGGTTCAAGTTCACCAGTTTCACAATTGCAACCACATAACCCTCTTAAAACATTTCTCTTCAGACTGTTTCAGCAGCTAATTTCTAAGGAATAAAAATGAGCACAGGTCTCCTGCTGTTTGACAAAAATTACTATAATTTAAAAAGTCAAGACCCAAACAGCTGCAGATAAGGTCTGAAAGCCACTGCTATAATAACAGGCCTGTGCTTCGAGGAGGCAACAGTGGAAAGCAGAACAGTATGAATCAGCTGGAAATCACAAAACCTTTTACAAAGGAGAAGTGGATAAGGGGCTGGGAAAGGCAATGAGCAGCAAATGCAGGCTACATCCTCAGCTGCATCCAACCAACCCATAAAATATTCAAGGCTGCAAGGAGTGGCAGTGTGCACTTCTACTCTCAAGTGCCCCACATCTGACACTGAATCTATGCTTATACAAACATCCTGCATAAAACAGGTCAAACTTAAGGTGATCTGTCTTAAAAACAAAATAATAGACCAGAAGAGACAAAGGACACGTTAGCACTAACAAAACTGTGACAGGAACAGGGTGCACATGTATGCCTGTGTATAGAGAGGCCCAAGCAAACCAGCCATTTCAGCACTGAAAGACTTTTGCCTTCCACTGTGTCCCTACTGTTTGACACCACCCTGCCTGGGGACCAGAGGAAAGGAATTACACTGCAATGCAGGACTTGCACCAAACACCTTTGGCAGCACATGCACTCTTTTACCACTCATACGATCTCCAGCAAATCATTGTATCTTTTCATATCTAAACCTCATTTGCAAAACCAGAAATGCCACAAAGGCTGCTCTGAGGTTTTATTCTTTCAATGCTTGTAAAGTATTTTAAGGACCTCAAAATATATATGGCTCAACAGAGCAAGAAATACAGGCAGTGTCATTAATTTTACTTTTGATAGTCACGTTATTCTGAAAGAGAAAAAATCTTATTCAACTACTAACTAAAATCTTATTCAAAAGTGCCAGAGATGATGTTTGCTGTTATAAAAACCATAATTCTGAAAAAGACAAAAAAGCTGTTCCCTGCTGAATGCTTTTGTGCCTGTCTCTTGTCTCCTTCTCCTTCCCCACCACTAGAAAGAATTCCTATGAATTGTGGTATAGTAGGTCTTTAAGTAAGAAAAGAGTGAACTCAAAAGAAACTGGTTTTCTATTCCATAAAGTATAGTGGGCAAGATAATCAGTTGTTAAATTGAATTATATTATGTTGTACTACATTAACAAGTTACTAACCCATATGTGAAATTATACCATGTCCTTTTTGGGTACCTGTCATGTTTAGCTTAACAGAGCAACAAAAATAGGTATTTACAGAGAATATAAAGTCAAAAACATAAAAATCAAATTAACAATGCCATGACAATTCCCAAGTTCAGCCCTGTCCTTTTATTAGCATTGCATGAAGGTGGCTCACATCCATGGAGGCAAAAGGGCCACATTTACTGTACACCCCAGCATTCCAAGTTCAGTATAAAGGTACAGATGTCCTTTTGGGGCTTTGTCAAAAGAATTGCTGACCTGCTGTAAAGTGCCTTTGAACAAGACAGGGAGGAAGATGCAATGCACATTGTCTATGCAGCATGTACAGTCAGTGGAGACCAGTTTCTAGAGAATATTTTGATTGAAGGTAATTTTGAAAAAATGTCAAAGAATTCAATCTCAGCAACATTCATAAATTTCAGACTGTCTCAGAAAGAGACAAAACATGGAAGAAAATGTTAAAACAAGGAAGTAAAAAACCATACATCTGTCACTAGTAGAAGTGTTGTGCTAGTACCTGTACTTGTCATACTACTGTCTAGACATTGCAACATCTTCAAATGCCTTTACATATAAAGCACCACACTGTACACCAACATGTAGAAAGTATTTTAATTCATTAACTTATCAGACAAATAGCTTTTTGCTGAGCATTACCTCCTGAAGTTTTAAGGATACTCAGTTTGAACAGTCCAGCTTTTTATTCTTTGAAGTTACCCAATAGAAAAAGGGTATTTTTACTGGCAGTAAAAAAAAAAAAAAAAAAGTAATCAAATTAAGAAGGTAATACACCTGCAAGGCTTTAACTGGGGGAAAGAAAGAAAAAACTCTTCTTGTGTTTACATATAAAAGCTTAAAATTTATCAAGACTGAAAGTCAGGACACTGGAGGGTGGGACTAAAGAAGGGACCTGTAGATACCAGCAAAGGACCGTGGATCAGCAGAATTAAGTTCTAAGAAGCATGTCCTGCAAATAAGCATTTTTCATGAATGAACCATGGAATTTCTCTACATTTTCTTTAGAACTCATTCAGATTTCTCCCAAGGGCCTTAAGGATGTTCATACAGTAAATAATTCCCTTTCCTCGCAGCAACTGCTGGCTGTCAGTCTTCCAATAATCCAAGAACTACAGAAAATTTTGTAAAAAAACTTATTTCTTTCAAGCATTTTGAGTTCTCCTGGTGCTTCAAAATTAAAAGGCCATTTGATTCACCCACAATTCACTAAGACACTGTGGGAAAGCAGGAACCCAGAGAGGCAACAGAAGGAAAACTAAGGGGAGGCCAGGCTCATTTTTGCAACCCGCACAATGGGAGAGTAAGATACATCCTTGCAATAAAAGCAATAGCCATCCCCAAGTGCTGGGGAATTGAACAGCAGAAACAGTTCAGATAAAGGCAAAAAAGAACACTTTGCATGCAACACATGGACTTAACAGCATGCTACCATGTATGAGAAGGTTTGGATTATTCACAGCTAACACACAGTGCATGCCAGACCTCTGGTGACTCAAATCCTTCATGAGCACTGTTCCATACTCTGTGGCCAGCACCACAGGTCTTACATAGCTTACATCACTAAGCTAGGAATTTAGTTGAGTCTTTCACACATAAACTGGATAATTATTCCATGTCAAGATGGACAGCCAAGTTCTTGAAAGATGTTTATTCTGTTTTGAATTAAAAAAAAGAACTGAAAATGCATGAAAATGCTTTGGATTTTGGTCTTCATATTGTTCTGCTTCAGTGCATGCTTCTATTACATTTTCAGGGGCTTTAAAACAAACAAACAAAAGAATACAAGTTGTCAGAGGAATGAGTTAGGGAGAAAACGTGGTAGGTTTCAAATGTTTATAACTACTGTCAAGCTGTGGTCAACTAAAATATTTGCAATTATTCTGAAAACAAAAACCAAACCAAAACAAAAACCTTAAGATAGCTAGTGAGTGATTTGATTTTTCCATTAGACACACTCTTGTACCGGTTTAGCTAGCTAATGTTGAATTATCCATTTTGTGCTTAAAGACAGAAGTAATACAGACATAATTAGTGGGCTGACAGGCAGCTCTAATCAAAGTCTCAGTGGTACTAAGCCCTGGAGCTACTGATCTTGAAAGACTCATGCAGACCATGTCCAAACCCTGTAATTGTCCAATGTACAACCTCACAGTCAGCATCTGTGGGATGCTGAAACTGACTGGACTGGACTAACCATAGCTACAATTAAAGACCTATAAATATTCCACAAACAAAAAATGGAGCTCAGTAACCTCCACCCTCCTTCCCCTTGCATTCTCACAAATTGCATTACCATACCTGACATTCCACATTGCAGTAAAAGGCCTGTTTACATCTTCCACACTTGGACAATCCTTCTTTCCTTAAAAAGAAAACAGAAGTTATTCTCTTCTATAAAGCTGAAAGAAATATGTATGTATCCTGTATCACTAACAGAAATGCATCTCCTACCAGGAGCTAATCTAATAATACCACAGTAATCTGAGAGAAGATTAGCACAATATTTTGCATACTGTTTTCTTCAGGATACTGGAACTAGAGTTTGAACTCCTTCTTCTGAGAGCAGACACTATTTTTATTTGTTTAGATTTTCAAAAGCAAGTTTTATGTAACAACTGTTACTAAGCAAAAACACACTGCTGTCCTGATAAACTACTCAGTTTGGAGTAGTTCATCTACACTATTTGCCAGACTTTTTTTACCACTATATGTTGCACCCTAGTGGCTAACTCTTCCTTGTTTTCCAGACTTCCCAACTGCTCTGTTTACTTGCTCACCAACATGACCCCTTTCCTTCTTCTCTGCCAGTTCCAATGCTTCTCTGTCTGGTCACAGAAAGCTTGCCTGATGCTTCATGAGTAACCACCTCCCCAACACTAAAAAGCATGTTGCATTTTTAAAAACACTTATTTCCTGTCACCCCACAGCCTCTTACTGTCCCCCTAACATCTGCTGAGATATGTGTATTCTTGCTTGCACTCTCCATCTGTATATATCCTAACACAGGGAACTGCCAAAAGGAATGTCTCTTTCTGCTTCAAGGTGTTGCAGCAGCTCCCACCAAAAATAGAGCATGTGTTATCCAACACATTACATTTTGGCATGACAGAAATAAAGCAACAGGTATCTCTCAGCAGTATTGAAAACTTTAAAATGTCTACACACCCTTCCCAGTACAAGTGGCAAAAAAACTTGTGCTAAACTGAGGTAACTTAATGGGAATAAAATAAGGGTGAATGTCCTGGTATGACACGATAGTGTGCAGCATTTCAGAGGCCACTGCCACTGGGAGTCCATAAGCACAGCAAGTCTTGATGTGTTCTTGCAAAGTAGAAGGTGCAACGTGAGTGACTCAGGGTAACCCTGCTTGCTGAGGTATCTACCCCAAGTACAGCTGCACATATAAAGTACTGAATGCTATCGGATGCAAATACAACATTCTAATCTCATTCTGCCCAGCTGAGCCCACAACCTTCCTCCTAACACTCTTAGCAAAAATCAACAAGCTCAGCTCAGTACATGCTAGTTTGATGCTAATGCAACTTGGCCCAGACACGAAATACATTTCTGAGCGCGGGGAGAACAAGTTGCATCACCGAGGTATCTTTCCTCCTCACCCTGGTGTGAAAAAGGTTTCAGGCTGCCCCACTGTAACTGATATGGTACTGCATTCAGTGCATTCCTTGATCAGTGTGATCTTCCACAGCTCCTTGGGAGAAGCTGGCATGGAAAACAGACAGCATTTAAACAGTCTGCTCTTGTTTTAAGTTGTTTTGTGAGACCTAATACTAGATAACTGTTATCACTGCAATATTACTTTGTATCAATGGAACATGGAAACTATTCCCTGGCCCTTTTACAAAGGAAAATCTTCTGAACATGATAATAAAAAAAATTATCACCCAGCTAGTTTATTTGGCACAAGGGAGCCTGTGGCTAGCCACAAGAGAGAAACCCCAAAACTTACAGGCTAAGAAAACCTCCCAGGTTTACAGAGTAAGAGAAAAATCACCTCAGTTCTATAGTTCTTCAGATTAACAGGACTTGTTTCACTGAACCTCACTAGGAACTACATTAGGTGTTCATTAGCAAAAAGAGGTGTGTAAGTAGGTAATGTAATGAGGAAAGAAAAAATAGAGAGTCAAGACAAGAAAGAAAAAAAATTAAAAGTTTAAGTGAGTGATGGTGACAGGACAAGAGATGAAAATGGCCAACTAGAGCACAATTATAATCTCCAGTCTGCCTCTCAGTCTACATATCCAGGCAATACTTACTGATAAAAAGAACAAAAGTGCAACAGTTGTTCTCATTACTGTGACAAACATTAACATTTGCTCCACATTATAGCCAGGTAAGCACTGTGATTCTTCAGTAAATTGCCAAAAGCCAGAAAAGCACTACACCTTTTAAAAATGTGGCGTGACATGTCACAGTGTCACATCCACAGCTAATTTTCTATCAATAACCCTAAACCACTTACTATTTTGCTCCAGCAGCTGACAGCGAGGTGTTTACAGCAACTACTGGAACAACCAGAGCAGGTTAAAAAACACCTAAACGTGCATAAAACCAAGCTCCTAGCAAACTCGAGCATCCCTCAACCTCTCGGAACTGCCAGCCATGAAACCCACAGCAACACGAGTGTAAATGTTCACAACCCCACCACGACAAACCTATCGTGCTGCCTCTGCTCTGCCTTTAGTAAAAACAAATTGCCAGAAGACTACGGCTTCAGGCAGAGAAGCAGAAACACATAGACATTTCTGTGTATTCATTACTGAGATATACATTCCATTTATATATATTATTCACAGCACAAGAATCGCAAACCGCAAATTAGGCGGCTGCAGACCCTTTCTTCTTGGTCAAAACTTTATTAAAATCAGTGAATATTGCATCGCTACAAAACTAGGTGGATCAATGAGACTTCCCGGTGACAGCAAGGCTACGCAAGTGCCTACGTAACCGCAAGAACACGTGAAGAGCAGCACTTTTTTTTTTTCCTTTTCCTTTCTTTTTCCTGAACTGCTAAACAAGAAAAACCAGCTTTAAGCTGAAAGCTTCGCGACGCCGCTGCCGCCTGCGAACCCCGAGCCATGGAGGAAAGGACTCCCCGAGCTGGCGAGGAGAGCAGCGGACACCCCCGGCACGGCGCTCCGCTGACCGCCACGGCCCGGGGACGCGAGTGGACCGCCCCACCGCTGGCGTGGGCCG
>JAAWXA010000022.1:9165610-9261581 GCA_038090715.1 Florisuga fusca
GGCCGCCCTCCCTGCTCCTGCCCGCAGAGCGGCACGGGGAGCGCCTCCTCCGGGCGGCGGAGGTTTAGCCGGCAGCGAGCAGGGAGGGCGGCCGGCGGCTGCGCACCCGGGAATACTCGTCTTCCCTCAGCCCCGTCGGGCCTGGTTGGCTGGAAGGGGCCGGGGCGGCTTTGACATTCTGGGCCCCACAACCCTGCCTGGCAGGCTTGCGGGGAGAGGAGCCCGCCCTACGGCCTCTTCAGCCCACCCGCGGGGGCTGGCGTCATGGAGGGGGCTGCCCATGCAATACCTCCACTTACAGAAGTGGGGAAACCATCCCCAAGATTCAGCCTCAACACCAACTATGAACAACAAGTCCCCCTGGAAAGCGGCTCCCACCACCAAGGCTACATCAGCTATGTAGAAAAACAGTGAAGCCTCTGAAGGAAGGCAAAACCCTTCAGTCATAAAGTCACGAACACTTTTGTGGTTCAGGTCACAGGGGGCTTCAGCTGTCATGGCCTACTTCATCACCTGAGCCCGGTTCAGTTTAGGTTCTCACACCAGTAATTGTCAGGTCCTACAGTGGGGTCACAACAACCCCATGCTACAGGCTTAAGGAAATGCAGCTGGGAAAGCTGCCTGGTGGAAAAGGAGTTGGGGATAGCTGTTGACAGCCAGATGAATATAAGCCAGCAGTGTACCCAGCTGGCCAAGAGGGCCAACAACATCCTGCTTGTAGCAGGAATAGTGTGGCCAGCAGGACTAGGGCAGGGATTGTCCCCCTGTACTCGCCCCTGGTGAGGCTGCACCTCCAGCAGTTCTGGGTCCCTCACTAAAAAGGATCTGGAGGTGCTGGAGCGTGTCCAGAGAAGGGCGACCAAGCTGGTGAAGGATCTGGAGAACAAGACCTATGAGGAGTGGCTGAGGGAACTGAGTTTGCATAGTCTGGAGAAAAGGAGGCTAAGGGGAAAGAGGACTGCTGCCTGACCTGTTGTGCAGTGGCATAAGGAAGCAAGGCCACTGAAGATGGTGGAGTGGGCAGGAGATCACAAAACATGAGGGGAAGGTGCCAGCCCCCTTCTGCTGCAGCTGGTCCAGCTTGAGAGGCCAGAGCCTTGGCCAGCCCAGTGTTGTTATGCATGGCTTGTGGATACTGAATTTGGGTTACAGCTCAGAAGCTGAAAAGCTGACTGTCCTCTTCTAGTATGTTAGGATAATATCCTGTAGACTGAGCCAAAAAAATCCCATGGAATGGATGAAAATTGTTGTAAGGGATGGGCTTCTCTTTATAATAAATCAGTCAGTCAGCAAAGAAACAAACAAGGTCTCTGAATATGACAGCAATGGTTGTGTTCTAAAGACAATAAAACCTTCTACAGCAAGAAAGTACCAAATTTATGCAAAGTAAGAATTCCAGTCTTAGAATTATTAAAAATAAATATTGCTGAAGTTCAAGTATAACACAAAGGAAACCAATAAATCTGTCTACTCGTAGTAGTGGGCTTTCTGTCCAATTATCTTTGGATTTCTTTGCAGTTTCATAGCATTTCATGCAATTCTCAGTTGTATAACACCATGATGCAGCACTAAGAAAATACAAGTTTCAGAAATACAAGTTAAACACTGGAGTTAATTAAAATATTTTTGGTATCACTTGTAGCTCAAGAGCAGTGTGGACTGATGTAAGCATCCAAAGGCTGTAATCTCTGCTATTAGTATCTGTGTATTCAGTTTTGACTTAAATTATTTGTACAGTAAATCATTGTAAGTTCCTTTTTGACTAAACACATTGGTTGAAACCCGAGGCTGAAAATATCCACTAGGAAACAAATTTGTAAAGTGGAAAGAAATTAGTTACATTGAAGATCAGAAATTAGCTTTCAAAAGTGCTTTGAGAGTGTTGATAAATAAAAATAAAATCAAAATTGATACAGTAGGATCAAACTGAGAGGACTAGACTTTAACCTCATTAACAATGCAGTAGGGGATAGAGTTATTTCATTTTCCTAAAGCTACTCCTGCATCACTGAACTGAGAATCAAGGCCTAAACTAAAAGAGTGGCTTTAATCTGTGATGATTTAATATTAAGATTCTAAACCAGTACGGTTGTGTGGACAATTTACGTAGCAGACGAACCTTTCTTGGGCCACAGTGCTTCAAGGTCCAGCAGGTGTTCTTGCCAAGGTGTATAAGCAGTACTCCAATCATCACCTTTAGATCCAGTTAGCCTAGCTTGGTGCTAACATTCCAGACTCAACTAGCCTCCTCCTCAGACTGCTCAGGAGCCAGCCCCCTTACCTTTGGCAGCCCACCTTTTATTGGTCCCCCAATTCTGCTCATGAACAGTTGGGGCCAGCCCCAATTGGGCACAGGTGGGCTTAACAGGAGCTCACGCCTTCCTCCTCATAACTGGCAACACCTGATTGTCCTTACAGGATTGCCTCTACAATTTAACTGAAGTAAAAGTACAATGCTAAACTGACAGTAGAGAAAATAAACATTAAAAAAATGTAACACATTCCATACCACCTCATTGCAGACATGGGGTGACAGCCACAACGGGGGTGAAAAGAAATGCTCACATGTCAGACACTTTCCCCAGTGCCATGGGTGTCCATCAAGCTGGGTGCTGCTGGTCTGCTGCCATCGTCTCAGTGAGCCATGTCAGAGCTACCTGAACACATCACCTGAGCATACGTGTGTCTGCTTCTGCCTTAACCCCATCACATTTTCAGCTGCGAAGCACTTTTCCAGCTGCATAAGTTCAACTAACTATGGGGCCACAGAGAGAATAAGAATTTGGAAGTACTCTAGTGTAAGGGAAATGATGTAAACCCCTCCCCCCCCCAAATCCCAACCTTCCCCTATTTTGACACTGGATCCCTCACCCACTGTGGCACAGTCCCACAGGGGCTGAGCTGGACAAACAAAGCCATATTCTGGAAACAGGTCCATCAACAACTCCAGGCACAGCCAGGTGGTGAACCAGCCTCAGGGGCCCCCCAGGCTGCTTGGGGTAGAAGGAGAGAACACTGAGACTTCACACTGGTGAAGTCCCCAGAGAGGCTTGCTGAGGAAATTAAGGCCTATTCTTCCCCTCAGGGCCCTGACAACAAAATTATTCTGTTTAACTAGTATCTTTTATATTCAGTTTTTATATCCACACCTTTAGCATCTTTGAAGTTCTGGTTCACTGTAATAGGATGAAACTAATGGAACCACGGCAAAAATAACATATCTTTCTGGACTGACATCATTTGAATGACAAATTTGAATTTGTTAAAATATCACCTCTTTACAAGGAAAGAGTGAGCAATGGAAGTAGGTTCAGTCACTAAAAAAATATGCCATCATCCTCTGTCATTGAGGTAAATGTCAGTTGTGACCCAATGCATATCTATGCACAGCAGGGATGGACTTAGTATATCCAGTTATAATAAACACAATGTTTAATTGACTAACCAAGTACCACATCTTGCCAGCAACAGCTACCATTTACTCTTTGTATTCCAGTGCAGTATAGATCATGGATGTTTAGCTCAAAGGCCTGGACTCTTAATTATAGGCATTTCTATAACTGAGTATATTTAAAAATAGCAATCGATAATGTATTCACTTTGTGAATAAATTAGCATTAAATGAGAAACTGCCCTTATGTTCAGCTCAGTTTTATTAGTTGATGGGTCAATTGTAGATAGAAAAATAAAGTCATGGTTCATAAAAACATCTACTCTGTCTTCTTATACTGCACAAGTTATTGAATTCCTTGCAGTAATTTATGCTCAAGGTTGAGCAAAACTTTTAGAAAATATCAAGTCTTGATGCCTTTAAATCCCCAAATTAATAAGTGATTTTACAAAATAAAACACTAAACACATAGGGTTATTTCTACCCTTTATACACCCAGTTGCCTTTTCAGCTACTGGATCTTGTTAAAACATAAACTATTTTAAAAAGTTCCCAGTGTTTTTTTGTCCACTGTAGAACTTTTAGACATTGGTAAAGGAAAATGATTCAGTATTTTTTCTGAAATCTGAAAACATAGTGCTCTGGCAGTGAAATCCTGGTCACACTGAAATAAATGGAAAAGTCTACTTTTTTTAATGAAGTCAGGATTCAATTTCTGTTTCAAATAATATTATGTCCAAATAAAAAAGATCTAGCTACTCATATGTATTATCAGATTAATCCTAAATGATACCTTGTGCTGGGTCATAAGCTTCTCTAAAATCATCTAGGATCACTGATGAGAAGCTTGTGAGGAGGTTTCTTGTTTGGGGAACCAGCTGGGATGATGGCAAACGTTATCACAGTCCTGTTCCATATTATCACCCTTGCTGAACAGCTGACAATTTGATTATGCCTCAGGTAATGAGGAAAAATTTGTATTTCCATCTCTCTCTTTTTTTTAATAAACAGTCATTTAGTTTTAAAAACAAAAATGATAATTTACTAAATAGGCTTTATTCCACCCTGAAAAACATAGCTTTCCAAGAGATAATGCATGAATTTATTCACAAGAGTGAAATTCAGCACCAGCCTGCAGCCCCATTCAAACCCTCCAGGAGAAATTCAACCAGCTGCCTACATAGCTTTTAGCTTACTTTGGATGTTTTCAAGAAATAAAACAGGATTGATAAGTTATTAATGAAAATAGTTTTGTAAGTACTTTGCTAGTATTTATTCTGTCCCTCTTTTTCTGTATTTATACAAAACCTGCAAATAAAGCCTTTTGGATTTCCCTATTTTATCACTGTTTTCATGCCACGTTCATCAGATAATCTAATTGTGGATGCCTAAATAAATATTGCTCGTTGAAAAACACAGACTTGTTAATCAATTTATGAAGATTCTCAAGGCCTTCACCATATAATATGCATGGATTGCTGAATAAATAGCCAACACCAGGGAGTTTCATGCAACCAGAAAAAGACTGAAGTGCTCACACTCCCCACTGCTCATGAGATGAGCAGAGGAGTCTGTACCCTGCAGGGTGTGTTGTGGACCTGGCAGGATTGGGTGATAAAATGATCTTTCACTAAATTATAACTTATATCTGCAGAGACTTATACTTCTCATCTCCTCTGTCTTTAACTTCCATTGTGTCTGTTTTAAATATGAAAGATGATAGCTCATGAAAGAATATGAAGTAGGGTACAGGTTTAAGAAAGTCACAGAACAAAGTGTCGTTCCTGCTCTTTGAATTTCTTAAAATTAAGGCATCTTTAGAAGTAGAGCTGTTCACCTTCACTCATAACCTTGGAGCTGCTCTATGGAAAACCATGTGTGTTTGACGGGGAAAGATCCATCTCAGTCACTTTTAGTTAGGCTTAATCACTTAATCTTCCAGAAACAGTACTGCTGAACCCCAGACTGTATTCTCCAGGAACGGCTGCGTGCCCTGTGCCCAAAGCTGTCTTTTTGTGTTATGTGTCACCACAGACTTTAGCCAGAGAGGTTCTGAACTTGGAAAGGGAGCAGGGAGTCACTTGCTAAGACACAGGGCCCCAGGCAAACTAGGGGGTGAGCTAGGAATAAACAATAAATTCAGCTACAGGGTAGGTACAAGGAACAATCATAAGCCAGCCGCCAATGGGAGAGAAAGGACAAAGGAAAACATATATAACCTTTTCTATATTTAAAGCACTTGTTTTCAGAAATATGTGGTTTACTAACCTTGTCTTTTTTCTGTTTTCTTTTTTTTCCTAAAACTACAGGTACCATCAGATGCTTTCGGTTGGGTAGTGCAAGTACTGATAACAGGACAAGGGGACAAAGGTTTTAGCAGCACTTACTGCAATAGGACAAGGGGAGATATTTTTAAACTAAAAGAGGGTAGAGTCAGATTAGATATAAGGAAGATCTTTTCTGTGATGAGGATTGTGAAACAACGGAACAGGTTACCCAGAGAGGTTTTCATCCCTGGAAACATTCAAGATCAGGTTGGATGGAGCCCTGGGCAACTGATCTAGTTGAAGGTGTCCCTGCTCATGCAGGCAGGTATGACTAGGTGACCTTTAAAGGTCCATCCAACCCAAACTATTCTATGGTTCTGTGATAGCTGGGGCAACTGGAAGAATATCCCACACAGTGGTTCAAGTAACAAAAAACTCTGTATAAGCTAGTTTAGTAGGCTTTGTGGGCAGATTTCATGGCTCACCCTAAGCTCTGTCTTGCTGTATCTAGGCCGTTGCTTCTGATAATTTGGTGATTTATGGGTAGCTTGGGTTCAGAGAATTGCATCTTCTCAGCAGATGAGTGCAGGCCTATATTATTCTTTGCAAATCAGAGATCAAGTGTGAAGGTAAAAACTCAGCAGGAGTTGGGAAATGCTACCTTTCAAAGAGAAGGGCAGTTAGCCACTTTTAGGAAATAACCTGCAGGGTGGGAGTTCAGGGATGACAGTGAGTTCAGAATTCAGTAAGGGTTGCAAGCAGGGTGTATCACCAGTGCTGGTGTGCCCCCAGCTCCCAGCCTTGGAGGGGCCTGGAGTTGACATTCAAAATAAATTCTCATGTTATCTTCCACATTTATGCTTTGGATTGTTGACATGTTGACAGTATGGACATTGCCAGTACTGATACAGAGGCCAAAATGCTCTAGAGATGCCCTGGCTCTGTTAATAAGTCAGGCTGTTCCAAATCAAAGAGGACTGGTGGAAATGGAGAAAACCCAGATGGGTTTCTGTCTCTTCTCTTTCGAAACATTTGTAATAGTAAAAGTTCCAGAGATCTAGAAAGAGATTCCCCCTGTTTTTGTTTTTTTTTAATGAAGGGGACAAACTCTTCCACCCTTGCCCATCAGATACCACCTACAACCCCCTACTACGGTCTTTACAGGGGAGAGCGCAGACCTAGAAAAAGTAAAGACTCAAGTTTCTGCCTAAGATATGGGAGTGATATTTCTAGGTTAAAGATATTTTAATCCACTCATTTGAAGTTTACAAGCACTTTTAGTATGTCGTTACAGAAAGCCTGTACACAAATTTCCAAAGACAAAAAGTGACAGCAGCACAAATGCGGTTTCAGGAACATATCATGATGACAGAACTGGATGACTGTGGGGAACAGGCAAGGGCAGCTGTTAGGTGTGAATGTGACACTCACCGCTCAGATGCTTGCAGTTCACAATTTGCTTTTATCAGAATCAGCAACCTCACAACTGCCATTCTGTGTTAACTCCAGCCTGCCCCTGGCAGACCTGCATTAACCTTTGCTTATAGAGCCACGGCAGGACTCAAGCAAATAAAAAAATATAACATGTCAGATTCTCCAGTGGTGTAAAGCAGCATCTCTCTCCACTGACTTTGAAGGAACGGCACCTGCCCACTCAAGCTGAGGATCTTACCCAAGGATACTACAGCATCATTAGGTTGTTACATTCTTCCCTTGCCTCTCCTTTTGTCGCCTGGCTGAAACTTTTCTGTGTTGAAGACTAGAGAAGTGTCTTTGATCCTATGATAACTCCTTGAGGCTCCCTAAGATAATTGGCCAGTACAATTCCTGAGTTAGCCAGGGTCATTTTATCTGCCCTTTTTCTTGGAGAGGGGTTATAGACAAGAGAAAAGTCTTGGAGCCTTCACAGATACAGATGACCTACGTGAGTGTTGCTTTGTGTAGTAGGTCAGGCACCCCTCTGGACATGAGGGACACCCCATGGACACTGGGCTGTGCTTTACCTGTCCTGCTACAGATGTGGAAACAGAAACCCTTTGTGGTGACCTGGTCCCTAAAACAAAGCAAGACTCTGTCCAAGCTCACTGGGGGTGCTGGAAAAGGAAAGTAAGTGAGCAGGTTTTCTGCTGATGGAGGTATTTGCACACTATTATCAAGCAATCTCCCCATATTCTCTAAAGCTGCCGTGGTAAGATGTTTTATTCAGTTATAATGATGATTTTTTGCAGCTGTTTTCCAAACATCTGATTTTTTTTTTTCAGTTTCATTACACATACAGTTGCTGAAACTGTATGTGTAATGTATGTGGCATTTCAGTAGCTGCACTGATCTTGCATAAAGTTGTAACATCACATCTCTATACATATTGGATGGTTTTTATTCATATGTGTGAATATTTCATTAAGAATACAATCAACAATAATTTATATTTAACTGAGACACAAAAATGCTCAAATGCCAGGCCTAAGACTGACCCCCTTCCAGCCTTTCTAAAACTATCTTTATTTGGTGATGACTTCTCAGTGATAATTCATCTTTGAGATTGGATGCTTAAAACCATCAGAGTTCTGCTAGTGGGCATTCCACTGAGTCTGCACAATATGATTTTTTTAAAATCAGATTGTTTTGCAAAATTAAAAGAAATGCCTTGCAAATGTCTCCATAGAACACACTGAAGCAGTTACCTTTTCAGCCAAATTTGTAATCTAATCAGGTTTGTCTGACAAGACCTATTTTCCATAAAACCATGCTTTCTGACGTTAATTACTTCCTGTCCTTTCATTCTTTATCAGTTGAATCTCATATTCTATTATTTTGCTCCCTGCTCACCTCCTCTCCAGTTTGATGCTAGGTTAGCTGAATTGTATTTACCAAGGTCATCATGTTTGTCCTTGCTGAATACTGGCAAAACATCAGTCTTTTTCCAGTCTTCTGGAATTTCTGTATTATTTCAAGACCCATTAAAAATTAATGTGTGGAAGGAAGAATCTTCTCCACCAACTATTTGAGACTCCTCAGGTGCAAGCTATCTGGGCCTGATGAATTACACGTTTTTATCACAAGTAGATGTTTAACATCCTATTTGGTTACTAATGGACTGAAAAAGGCTTTGGCTGCCTGATACAATACTGCTGTCATCCTCCTTTTTTCCAAACTGAGAAGAGACATGTTTACTGAATATGGCTTTCTTCACTATTAATGATTTTTCTGCCTTTATCTGGTAACAACCTAATTCCAGTGCTGGTATTTCTTCTGTGTATAATGTACTTTAAACAGTTCTAGTTTTTGTTTATCTAGTTTTGTGTATCTAGTTTTTGCATGTATCTTAAACTTCAATTTTCAGTGCATCATAATTCCCCTTTTTCTTCCTTTTGGTTGTAGGTCACTATTCTGTTTTCTAATCACTGCCACATAGAAAATTAAGTAATAGCTAGAGGAGAAAGAAAGGGAAGGAAAGTGTTCATTCTTCTGCTGTCTTCAGGTGCCTCTTTAATTATAGGTAATGTTCCTACCTTCTTGTCCCAGTTTAATTTCATGAACAATTTGGCTGCACCCAGTGCTCTGGAATGCATGGAGTAGATAGCTTCTGGACATCCAAGAGCCTTATTTAAGTATGCTTCAGGTAGAAGGAGCAGGAGTGATACCATCTTCCTCTTATTCTCCTTTCTAGTGCTCCCTATTGACCAAGAGGCCCACCTTTTATCAGGCTAATTCACATCCATGTGCTTATCAGTTTCTCTCTCAACCACCTCTTCTGCTTTTCCTTCTGTGACTGCTTCTCTACAGGGACAGATGCTGAGGATACACAGATTTTTACTGAGAGGAGAGCCACCATCTATCATCAGATGACAGGCACTTTTATTTCAGAAGATGTAACCTGGTCCTGCAGGGTACTAACCAGCTGTAAATGACTTAGACTGAGAGGCACCACACCACCAATGCTCTCTCAGCTTTGCATTTGGTACCAGTGAAAGCTGTGAGAACAGAGTGTATTTGAAAACTAAGACAAATGTAGAGCATTTTTATTACAGTCAGTAACTCTGGGAATTCTCACTCCTTGAAATAATTTTTCCACTGGTGGTTTTGTTGTTTGGGATCTTTTTTCTCTTAGCAGAGCAGAAAAAAATGTAGCCAAAGCCTGGGAGTTTTGCTTTCAATTAAAGTAGCCTTTGGCCTATTTTAGGTTGATAGGAGGTTAAAGTTACCTTTACATTTAGTGAAATAGTTATTTAAAAAGAACTTGTGCCTCATCCACCTACTTGGGAGCTAAAATCAGAGACTCACACAATCACAGAGTGGTTTGAGTTGGATGGACTTGGACCTTAAATATTACCTAGTTCCAACCACCCTGCATGGGCAGGGACACCTCCCACTAGACCACACTGCTCAAAGCCCTATCCAGCCTGGCCTTCAACACTTCCAAGGATAAGCTTTCCACAGCCTCTGTGCACAACCTGTTTGAGTGTCTCACCACACTCATAGTTAAGAATTTTTTCCTAATGTCTAGCCTAAACTTACCCTCTTCCAGTTTAAAGCCACTATCCCTTGTCATATCACTACATGCCCTTATAAAAAGTCCCTCTCCATCTGTCTGGTAGCTTCTTCAGGTTCCCACAGCCTTCTCCAGGCTGAGCAACCCCAACACTCACAGACTACCTTCATTGGAGAGGTGCTCCAGCCCTCTGATAACCTTCATGGACCTTCTATGGACTTGGTCCAACAGCTCCATGTCCTTCTTTTGTTGGGGACTCTAGAAGTGGATGCAGAACACTTGGTGGGGTCTCTTGGGGGCAGAGTAGAGGAGGAGAATCACCTCCCTTGACCTGCTGGCCACCCTTTTGATGCAGTCCAGGATACAGGGTGTGTTTCAGAGCTATGCTGTTAGCTGCTGGCTGAGTCTACACTGCTGTGGGAGAAGACCCAGAGGGCAGCCCTGGCTTCAAGGCCAAGGGGTTCTGTCCAGCTCCAGTCCAGGCTGCCTGTGTCTCTTGCTCTCCGTGACAGGCTGGCTGTGTCCCCTGGGTGACTGATTCATGCAGGCTCACCTTTGGGCTGGGGTGTTGTAAGCCTTTGGCCTGGGGAGAAGATGCTTAATTTGTAGTGTTTGTTCAATGTACATGAAATAATGTGGCCCTTAGGCTGCAGCCCCCTAGAGTTATTTCCAATAAACAGAATGCTGCAAGCCCAAGGGTATGGCAGAAGGGAATACCTGGGGAGCTTGGACATCATGGGGATGGGAAAGGGAGACAGCATAATGCAGTGGTGTCCATATTGCCTTTGGGAATACTTTCTGGAGGAAACTATCTGCCAAACTGCCCAGGCACTGTTTGGGGATGTACTTGAAGAGGCCCAGAACAGAGCCAAAGAATAAGCTATCAGTGTGAACTGATCAGGGATTTCAGGCATTAAGCACCATGGAGATTTACAGTATGAGAGCGTTTTGGATTCAGAACATGTCCAATTTGGATAAATACTCCCTTCTTTCGTGCCTGTTCTCAGTGCTTATTAGTTCTCAGTGTTAAGGAAATAGTAATAGTAATAACAGTGATAAAACCAGGGCAACTTTTACCTTCAAGTGTGACTGTCCTGCAGGTTTATGTGATGGAGAAGCCTTTGAATATGGTGAGAAAGGAAGGCTATGTAGGACCGGGAGCTGTCAGGCTCCATACATTTAGTTGGGAAAGCCAAACTGCACATGACTGTAGGGCCCAGGCTTGTAGGACGACCAGTGTAGCAGGTACAATTGACCAGATGGAAAAGAAATATACGTTAAGACAACAATTTGGAAAATCCCAATATGTAAGAGAGAAAATGAAGCTATTCAGCAAAAGAACTGGGCAATATAGCTGGGGTTAGATCCACCCAAGGACTTGGTGCAAAGATGAAATTTAAGTAAAAATACATTGTTTTAATTTCTCTTAACCTGTTTCATTGAAACAAGAAAACGAAAAGAAGAGTACATTAACATATATATATATATATATATGTGTGATTTCAATAAAATAGATAATGACTGTGTTAACAGAAAGCCAGGTTCTCTCCAGACACTAGAACCAGAAATCAGCATCCCCAAAGATTAATATGGTACTTCTCCTCCAGTGGCTGAAGAGGAGTGGGGCTTGCCTATATTTCAATAAATATTTTAAATAATCAAGAGAAAGATAGAGAGCAGAAGATGCGTTAGGATTACAGTATCAACAGCTGAAAACTGTATTCAGCTCGACCCATAGTACCAACTTCAACAAACACACTTGTGACATGAATGAGACTCTACTGCTCAAGTTAGTCTGAGAAGCAGTGTTGAAATCACAGCTTATAAATTCCAGACATCTTCAGAGACAAAATTTTCTTAAAGAAAGAAAGGAAAGCAAGAAAGAAAAGCTGCTTCTCAAGGGACTTACAGAAAAAAATTAAAATAAATGCTCAAAGATATGCATAAAAGAGATGAATTGAAATAATCATGAAAGCAGTAAGATGAGATAGTTTAGTCTCAGGAATGAAATAAAGATTTGATAATAAAACTAAGTAGATACATTATACACATAAATACTTTGAGAGTTTGAACTTGTCGCTTTATATGACATCTGATGATGCTTTGGATGGTATTGAATTGTGATTCAAATATTCAGAGATCTTTCTACACCATCAAAGGCATTCTCATGAGCTAAATAAGTTCTTGATGAGTCAAAACTAACTCAAAAAATTTGCTTAACAAATCAAATTAGCTGTCTCAAGGAGGATTGCTGTAAGTTGCATTTTTTATGTGAGTTATTTTTAAAGGTTTATTTTTTGCCTTCAACAAACCTTCCTGGGGACACTTCTCTTCAAGTCACAAAAGCTGGCATGTGTAATCCTTGTGTCAAGAATCAGTGGCTAAAAATACATGTCTCAAGCTGATAAGCTAAAGGCTGCCACTTTGCTTTAAGTTTCCATCTGTTTTTATGATTAAAATATGGTTACTCTGTGAACCATAGGACCTTCATTAGTCCAATGACTTTAACTTTCAGTTTTCTGTACCTTTCTTATTAGACCCAGCATTTGCCTTCATAGATGTCGAATTACTCATTTCAGTCACTTAATGCACTCTGTAAGTGCAAAAACTGAGTAATGAAAACTATTTCTTTGATAGAAGTACATTTCATCTTGCAACATAATTTCTTGTGAGGACATTCAGAATTGAAGGTTTCTGTAAGTGTTTAAAATTGGGCTTTGCTTCCAAATTATTACAAAAAAATATTCAAAATTCATTTTTCCCCTTTTCAACACTAGTATTGCTTCATTGGGCAAATCAAGATGAGAAGGCAATTGCCTTCATTAATATAAATATTTATATTCCTCTGGTTTTGCCAGTGTGCCTACTAGTTTGCTTACTAGCCAAAAGACCAATAATGCCTTTGCCACATGTGGTAGTACACATAAAACCACGGAGTTGTAAGAAGTACACATAGTAATATATATCTTTACACACATTTTTTTATACTTAAAGGAAAATGGAGAGAGAGGGAAAGAGCCTGTTATAAGACAGGTCTTTTATGAAAAGTTCTAGGTAACATAATTGGAAAAGAAACAAGGGTGTCCTATAAAAACGGGACAGAACACTGCAGAAATTACTCTAAAACCTATGGAGCATTACCTCTTTTATATGAACTTTTTTTGAGCCATTGTACAGAATTTCAGAAGTATCTGAGCTATATGATAGCACACACACAAAAAAAAAAAAAAAAAAAAAAAAAAAAAAAACATTTTTGAAATTCCACAGGAGTTTTCCACAAGGGCAGGGCTGTTTCTGAGTTGTATCCTGTGTGTGTTTCTTCTCTACTCCTGTGGTGAGCTGAACTTTGGTTTTAGTCTGCAGCACATTCTGAATGCACAAGTAGCCTTTTGTGCGTAAAAAAGAAGATAGTCCTCCGTCTCATTAATCTGCAGATTCAGGTGGAAGTCTATGCTGTCTTAAACTTCATTGGCAGGTCATCATCCAGCTGCATGATCCATTGTGTTTGAGTTTTAAATAGGGATGTACAATAGGCACTGTACCTTCTGGTGTAAAAGGTACACAGAAAATCACATAACATTTCCATCAGCAACTGAGGTTTTGTAATTTTTCAATGGACGCAGAGCACTTTTTTAGTCCATCAGGGAGCTTAGGAAGTGTACATAAAGGACTGCATAACAGCATCCCTTCCTGACTTGGTAGAAATGAAAGAAGGTCTTTTTTTTTTTTTTTTTTTTCAGTGATATCCAAGGCAGGTAGGTTATGCATGAACCACAAACACAAGATTAGTATGCTAAAAATACTACTTTTAGAAAACAAACCATTTCAGATGTTGAAGCTTCCTAATTGTTTCTACCACAAAATTAAAAGCAGAATTTCGGAGGACTGCCACTGAAGACAACACAACAGATTAGACATGGCAGCAGCATCTAAGTTCCTCCAAATTTAGGAACGATAAAAAACGTCAAAACAGTAGTAAACCACAACCAGGTCAACAGGTCTATCCACAGGAGAAAACCAGCATATAACAGAAGGGCCTCTGAAACTTCTGAAGAACAGACCATGGGTAGGAAAGCATTTTTTATGAGAAATAAAATGTTCCTTCCTGTCAGGGAGGAAGGGAGTTGCAGGGTGCTTGAGAAATGGAAAAAAAAATGCCATTAAACCCCAATATGAATAAAGATCAGGTGAGAGAGGATGTCACCCTCTGGCCTTTGGAACTGTATTTCTGCTGCCTCCTGAAATTATGTTTTCCTGAAACAAAGGAACAATGTTATGGAAAAGTGGGTGCCAGGTACTTTAGGAAAATGAGACACAGTGAAGCGGATAAAAGAGACAAAGACAATAGCAATCATATGCAATAAAGTAAAGGCAGCTGAGGTCTGAGACAAAGGTAAATATTCTGTGCCAGCAAGATGACTGAAGCAGGGGAAGGAAGGAGGGAAAAGTGATTCACAATAGCATTTGAAAGATATCAGCTTGAATATTTATCAATGTCACAGCAAACTTCACTTGGCAGCTTTGGTGGCTGACTTTGTTCTTTTAGTGATTTCCCACCCTTAAGATGACAAACAGGAATGTGGACCAAAGCACAGCTCTTAATGTAAGTAAAATGTAACAGTGCTTAGTTTTGAATGCCAATGGCATAGGCATTGTCACACAATTCTGTAGCTTTTCTGTAGAGATTGCTGGAGTATTTGCTTGTATCAATATCCAATGGACTGGATTCAGTCTAAGTAACATGGACTGTTGCACACTTACAGAGACATGGAAGCAATATGCCCACACCATGGAACAGGACACACAGAAAATTCTGTGCAGCTGAAGCAAATGCCTCACATAATTTCTTTTTTTTTTTTTTTTTTGTCTGATAGCAAAGGTCTAATTTATGGTGCTTTCATAAGAGCTATTTCTGCACATATGTAATAGCATTCTGAGGTGACTGGCTCCTGAATGTTAAAATGCAGGTACTATTAAGTGTCTTAGAGAAGTGCCCAATTAATACATTTCAGAGCTATACTCAATGCTCTATCCCAACTTCTCCAAAGTTAAAATTGCAGCCCAGTTCTTATGTAAAAGTAAGGACAGTGCAAGTGTCATATTATTAAGACAGAAAAAGGACAATGCCTGCTCTTGGTGTCATGGGTAAAAGTGGAGTTAACTCCAGGTGTCATACCTGTACCAAGAACTAAATTTGGCTATTCGTCTGGAATCAACACTATCAATAAACGTCTGCCAAAGATAACCAACTGGTAAATATTAATTTAAACAGAAAAATTGGAAATCAGTTTCACACTGAGTTGCAACATGGGGCCACCACATGCTGGCAGTAAGAGGACAATGACACCAAGTGCCAAAAAAATACCTGGAAAGCATCACTTCTGTGTGACATCCAATAAGGATGCCATACACACCCCTACATTTTTCAGCAATTAGATATCTGCAAATGGAAGTGCTGTCTTTCCCCAGTTCCCTCTCTGCAATGGCCAAAATATGGCCCAGCAGTGCTGTAATAGAAGTTTTTCAGGGTGGCCCCTCTACACAACAGCTGTTTCGCAGTCTGATAGTAGCGTCTCCAACAAGCTGCTTCAGTTTGCTCCTGGCTGTCACTGCTATAGGTTAATAGGAAAAGAGGCAAGAGAAGGGCCTAGGCCAGCACAAAAAGCAGAAATAACAAAATTTTCTGCCAAAAGGGAGTGTGGGATAAGAACTTTAATGGGCAAGCAAACAAAGAATCAGACTGAAGCCTGAGGCGCTTCAGTGTGTTGGCAACAGACAAGCAGTCCTGGAACAAGTGCAGCCCAGAGTCTCAATTTGAAATGACTGTGTGGCTCCTGTGCCAAAATAAGTTTGGCTCTGTGTATACATGTGTGCATGTATATCTATATCCCCACACCAAATATGTAGTTGTGATAATCATGTAGTAAATTACAGAGCCATATGATAAACTGCATGTGCCTTTGACCACCTCACCTACCCCCCGCCAGCTAATCCATCTCCATTTGGATTTACTCTGTCATTCCAAACGGAGATTTTAATCCTGCAAACACTTATGGGTATACTTAACTTTGAGCACTGGAACAGTCCAGTTGAAAGCAAGTTTGGCTGTGTGTAATTCCAGCATCAGCTCTAGGTGTGATCATAGTCATCCCTTTTACATTCAATGGGAGCAGTTTGGGCTTGCAATTTCTTTTAGCAGATAGAACAGCCCTAGTTCTAGTGCTGACTGCTGGTTCAGCAGTATGCTGTGGATAAACCTACATTATTGTACTGGTTTCAATACCATTATACCAATTTACACCAGGTGAGAATATGTCCTGTTGATAAAGAAAAGATTATAAGGATTACTAGACCTGATCTACAAACAGTAGGTCAATATCAAGCAGTAGGTCAATATCAGGTCAATATCAAGCATAAAATGAGGATGGGAGCAAGTAATGGATTTCTTATTCCCACAAGATGAGAGTGCAGACTGATGGTTTTGTTCTACCACATGGTCTATGCAGCCACCCTCATTTCAAGACTTTATTTCATTGAAGGTCTTCCAGAAATTCCATCACCTGTTCTCTGCCTGCTTCAGCTTCAGATTTTCTCTCTGCCTCCTTCCATAAGCTGTGAAGAAAACAAAGGGAAAGGCAGCAGAAGTATAAGTGTACACTGCAAAATAACATTCCTAAGTCACAGAAACACTAAACCTTACATATAATGATTCTTTCCTTTAGGGACAGTCCTTTCCATGTCATTGTCTGGTACTTATGTGGTTGTTCATCTAGCTAATTACTGCTTTGAAAGGTATAGTCCTGTTGTCATGCCTAGATTAGCAGCAAGTGTTTGGCCAGCTACTTTCTTGTCACAGTTGATAATTATTTAATGAGTTCTGTTCTTCCCTAGGAAAGCAAGACTGGGATTGAATTGGACTTTTTTTTTATCACAGTAGCATTGCTGTGCCTGTTGGCAGGTTTGACAGCAACAGTGCTGGATTTCAGTAAGACAGAAGAAGAATTTTCATAAGTAGTTCCCGAATCAGTTGGAAGCAATAGGGAAATTAATAGTAATGAGTGAATCTCAATAGATACTGACTCCCTACTATGTTAGCTGCCAGTCTTTTCCTGCAGCTGTAGCCATGCTGGAAATTGGGTGATGCTCTTAACTAAAAGAAAAGCCATCATAAATTAGTGCAATATGTTACTAAAATGGGAAACCTAACTTTAGATTTCCAGATTTCTCCATCTTCAGGGGGCCATTGTAGTCACATTATTTTTTTTTTTTTTTCAGTAGAAATCTATTAACAAATATAAGAGCATCATCAACAGGACCATATGGACACTTCCTTCACACTACCTGTCTAGAAAAACATTTGGAGGAGGAAGGTAGGTAAATAAATTTTGTGCTAATAGGCCAGGTTAGGATGGCGCTGGCAAATGCTCATATTATGTGTGGAGTAGAGTATATTTAAAGAACTCTGTCCAGTTATTTCCCCAAACTCTTTGGAAATTTTCAGAAATAAACAGAAAACTGTATATGGAAAATGTTAACTAATTGAAAGCTGATTATTTTTATTTCCTTTTCAAAATGGTTTTTAATTCAGATGTTCTAAAAATTTCAAAGTCAAAGCAAAGCATTTGTATAAATCTGGGAATAATTTGTATGAATATGGGAAAAACATATTCAAAAAGGTAGAATTTCCCCCCAAAATGGAAACCATAGTTACTGCTTACCTTTACTCTTTCCCCTCACACTGAGTTGTGGCTTTTTCCCAAAGATGTACCTCCTAATTCTTCAATGGGGAACTTTTCCTTTGAGGTTAAAGATTAATTTTGAGCTCATGTGCAGTCCATTCCCTTATCCTCAACTCTACTAAACATGATTCACCTGGGTTTGTACGAGATACACAGGTGGGTTTGTCTGTCACCTGCTTTTCCTAGAAATTGCATTGAGTCATCAACAAACCACCACCAGACAATGCCATGATGCCCTACATTAATGTGCCTTCTATATGGCCACATCACTCAGGACAGCAGTAGCCAGATGGGAAAAGGTTGGTTTGTCTCAAATAAATGACCTGAAAAGCTGGAGGAGTGCTGGTCTCAGCAAACTGCTCCTATAAACAGCAGGAACAAGTGAACTCTGAAAACATAAAAATCTATTGTTAAGCAGGCATCCCAAGTAATGCTAATAAATAATAATAATTTATAGGAGGTATACAAAATGGATAACATGTGACTATCTTTTATCATTAAATATAATTTTCCAACAAGCAGGTTTCTTAGCTGCCATGTTGTCAGAATTTTCCCTGTCCATTATGACCAAATGATCTAATTTTCCATCAGGCCTTTTATACTCATGATTGTGTATATAAACCCAAATATTGTGTTTTAATTTGTCTAATCATAAACTCATCAAAACCACTAAGAAACTGCTATATTGACTTGAGTAGCTTTTGCCTCAGGTCAGAAATAGTGGAGACAGTTCTCTCCAGCCTATGGGTCTTCATTACATGTTCTGTAAAATGCATCCTGACATGGTAAGCAAAAGTTTTCCCAGGAAAGAAAATGAAAATGTAAAATGTTTTAAATATTCAATCTGAAATGAGATTAAAATATATGTTTATGTAACCTGTGGGAGAAATCAGTCTTGGTTTACAGTATGTTCCTTCTAGGAGATGTGTATTTCTTACTGAGAACTGAACGTCATTCTCTGTGTTTCACACTGGTTTGCTCTCCAAAGAACATTGAGCAGATAGCACAACACATTCATGGCTAGAAACAACACCATTGCTGCATTTTAGTAATCAGGCCTCTAACTTTTTCACAACATGTCATCTAGTAGTGTAGAAGTACCAGATTTATCAACAGGTCTACTTCTACATTTATCTCAGGTCTAACATTTATTTTTTTGCTCATGTTACCAGAGATGGCACCCAAAATATGCATCGTGATCTGTTAGCAAGCACACATACCAGTGCCTTTGGATGTGTTTTCTCTGTGATAGAAGAATAAGTAAACTATGTTCTGTGCATATTTATTCGCAAGAGGTTGTAAAGAACTGCTCAGAAGAGATTCTATGCCAATGAGATTATTGCTGTTCCAATTTAACGCTGAAATTTATTTTTTTCTATACACACATTCTCATACAGAGCCATGGCTTCATTCTGGATGCCACTTGCATTGCAGATAACCAGTTACTGAGTCACTCCTGAAATGTGAAGAGAATGTGATGTTCTTGCTTTACCTCTCTGACTTGAAATATTCCGTATTAAACTCACTCTCATCCCAAATGAGGATCATTTCATCAGGAAAAGAGGTTTAGTTGATTATCTTGATGCATCTGAAGATTATATCAAGGGGCTGAATAACCTGTACTTGCTGAAGTAAGGGAGCAGGGTCATCCCTATCTCCAGTATATCCTCTACACTTCATTCCCGCCTCGTTGGCCGAGCTATGATGTTTCCAGATAGGGAAAAAAATATCTCTTTCCCCAGAGAGTAGCCACTCATAACAAGTGAGGAAATAAACAAAGTTTAAATCAAATTATCTCCTAGTCTGGAGAGAATTTAGGGCTGGATTTGCATCTGACCAGTGTTGCCATTTTCAAATGTGTGCATATTTTCACAGTAAGTTACTTTTGCTTATTTCTCCTACCAGATATATATATATGTATATAGCTGCATGCTAAAAGGAATATCACAACTACTGTTATAAATAGATATTTAAAATCTCTCTTGAACATATTATCCTCTTAGTATTTCCACCCAGTCTTTATTTAGCTCTACCCATCTCTCAATATACATGTGACCATAGTGCTGTGGTTCAAGATAACAAAAGAGCTTTGGGCTTATTTATTTATTTAAATCCAGAGGTTGATCAGGAGCTGGACTCTAAAAAAGGACCATCTATGCTGGTTCTCCATATCATAGAATCATAGAATTGTCTGGGTTGGAAGGGACCTCAGAGATCATCAAGTCCAACCCTTGAATATACTTGAATACCTTGAATATATACTTTGTGCAGTCACGTTGAAAGAGGATTTTCTTCTCACTGGTAAGACACACAGCTCCAGCCTGAATGAGGAAGGACACCCTACAGCTCTGTGGTCACAAGCTTATCACATTATGTGAGAGTGTACCCATGTCCAGCCAGTGATAATGTGAGTCCCTCTTGCCACCCTCAGTAGATCTGTCCCTTTATTACCTTCTCTCAGTTTTGGCACTCTGGCAGAAGAATTTAAGCCTTAATAGGCAGGTCTTGTCAGGCAGACAGTGTCTGAAGAAACTTCCCCCACTACAGATATCATGAAGTTAATATAAGGTTAAGGGCTAACTCTATGACTTTTTCTGGATTTCTCCAAGAAAATGGAAAATGAGAATCATGAGTGGTTAGAATTAAATCCTTGTCTGTGCTATGTCAGTGCAGCATGACTTCCAACATTTTTACATGTGTAAAAATGAAAAGGAATTCTTCCTGCAGAAGAAATACAGGAGAAAAGTAAGCATTACTTAATTGCTCTGTGGATAAACTAATTAGCAGTGCAAAATGCAAGTGGCAATAATGCCCTTCCATTCAAGACATTCTCATTATATTTTGAACTGAACATGCATGTGGTAATTCTTTACAGCACTGAACATTTACTCATTTGACAGGGGTGAATGACACAGAAGTCAGCATCTTGTGATCAACAGGAAAAGAAAGAAAAAGAAGAACACTCACTATTCTGATGTCATCTCCCATTGTTATTGTTGTTGTTCCTCCAAATAATGGAATTCTGGAAGCAAGACCATAAATCTCAAAGCTCAGCATTGTCTCATTCAGAGATCAAGGTCCTTGTTGCTGATTGATTCATGCATTTTTCATTTGGCTAGCTAATATCCTTTAAATGGAACAGACACTTAGGCAGTGAAACTGGAGCTATTCACCCCTCCCCCAGAGGATTTAGCATATAAGTTAAGCAATTTCTCAGATCATTTTTGGTAGAAAATATTATTTATGGAAAACAATGAATATTATTCACCTCAGAAGTCTAACATTAATTTTCTCCACTATGAGCCTGCTGCTATTATGCATTAAGAGCTCTCAGCTTTTAAGGTTAGATTGTGATACCTTTCTCATGTTGAAAAGTACCTAATTCTTTGAATTATCCCAATGGAATAAAGTATTAAGATATCACTTGACACAGGCAGGAGTATCACAATCTAGCCCCTACTGAAATTTGTAGAAGCTAAGAGTGTCCTCTACAAGACTGAGCCCATAATCCACATTTTTCTATTTTTACGGATATATTCTACCTTAATTTGTAAGTTTTATACAGCTGCATGGTAATGGCCTAAAGTAACTATTTATACTTCACAACTTTGATATTTTTAAGCTGTCTGATATTGTACAAACAATAAAAACATAGAAAAGTTGTGTTTTCTTCACAATTTTAAATGTTATTTTGATATGTAAACATTAAAATGATTTTTTTTTAAATGCAGGTAAAATAGCTGTTATGGAATCACAGAACTCACTAGGCTTGGCAAGGAGTGAGGAGAGCTTCATTCTAAGGAGTTGTTTTTTTAAAATTTCAGATCTTTAGGTAAATTCCAGTTTATTTCAGGCTTATGATATAAACCTCCATGTCTCAAAGAGCGCTGATGTTTTCCTTTCTTGATCCTGCTTCAGCCTGCCACAAAGAGTTCTTTAGAAATTTCACCTTCCTGTTATATATCAGGACTCTTCAAGTATTCTCCTGCAGTGCAATTCCAGGTATCACAAAGAATAACTTTTCTTACTAGTTTAGACACACAAAAAAAACCCCTCTAAAACCTCCTAGACTATAGATACTTGGATTGCTGCTTAGCAGGAGGAAAATCTAAGAGGGATGAGCAACAACAAGATTGAAATAAATACTCCCAATACCTCCAAACATTTGGTAACAACATGGAGGGCTTGATGGAAGACAGGACTGCATCCAAGGTAGCCCCTGGAGGATTCCCACTAAAATTAGCTCTCAGCCTTAAAATATTTTGTGCCTTGTGGTACACTGAGTTATTTGCTATCAGCACTCAAAGCACTGCATTTGGATTCCTCACAGACCCTTCCTCCTCCTCCAAACCCCTTCCTGAACTGGGGTTTGGGCTCAGGATTCCCCCAGTGTGGTCAGAAGGATAGCAATGATAATGGATGTCTGGGAATCCTCTGAAAATTTTGAAGCAACTAATGGGTGACTGTTTCCACACGTTTCCAAAATGCCTACTTTCCTGAATGTAAGTGGCTATTTGGAACTGTGCATCAGCAGCTGACATATACCCTTGTTTTGTCTGGAAAAAAATAGAGCAGGAGTGATGAAAACAACTGAAAGAACTTTCCATTAGAGTTAACTCAGTCATCAAAAGACAAGTCTGATAATACAAAGAAGCAGCAGTGAAAGACCTAAACAGTGTGAATAGAGAATAATAAGTTTGAAAGAACTGTAAAATGCTGAATGGTGCCTTCTCTGAACAGCACTGCTCTTCCTACTGGTGTCAAACATCCCACAACTAAGAAAAAATTAAAATATCTGATACATTCTGGAGTAGAGTAATAACTGATAGTATGGGGTTATATCTGTAATTAAAGGAGGAAGAACATGACATTTATGCCAGAAGACAGGAAGAGTGCTAAGAAAGGAATGTATAGAAACAATATAATGAACATTTTGTGGTATCATGCCAGGTGTTTCTCAGACTCAGAGCTTTGTTAGTTGAGGTAGATCCATCTCTACATCCTGAGAGAAAAGCAGCCACCAGACAAGGAATATATTCATATCTGAGCCGAGTTCTCACAGCAGCATTAGATTTTCCAATCAGGGGGACAAGATGATCTGACCTTTTTCCTGCTGGATTGTGAAGGTTGTTTCCTGCTTTGTCAGAACATCGCATGTGACACTGCATCTGTGCTGGTGTTTTGAGAAAGATTGTTATTCTGGTGAATACTGGAAAAGAGATTAAACTCCTTTGGAAACAGAGGCCATTTTCTGTAAAAATGGAGTGCTAGAGGAGAGGTTTGTGGTTTGTTTTGGTTTTTTTTAATTTTCCTCTTGTCTTTCCTTTCAGAAAGGAAGGGGAAGGTAATTCTTTGAACCCCATGACTAACTTATTAGTAATTTGTTGATTCTTTCTTCACACTGAGAAGAAATTGGGGGTGGTTCCAGACCTCAGCCTCACAAACCATTAAAGCATGCATTTAAATGCCTCTCTGTTCAGCCACCAACTTGAAACACCTGCTTTAATCCTGCAACTACACATTTAAGCGTACAGCAAATAAGCTGAATAGGTAAGTAAGGACCTAAGAACTGTGTCTCAATCCTACAGAAATCCTGTGGGAAAAACCCCACTCACACTGGCACCAATAAGCCCCTCAAATTACAGCTCCCCTCCTGAGCTTTGCAATCACCAGGTGAACATCACACTCATTTTTTCAGAGGAAGGAAATGGGCAGGGGGTAAGAGGGCTGGGTGACTGGGAGCCCTGGTGAAGCTGCTGGTTCCTCTTGGCACCTGTTATCCACTCCTTGGTGATGCAGCCCCAGAGGAGAAACCCTGCAATAACAAACACAGCTGCACCTGTGCAAACATCCTCAGTTTGGTGTTTTCTTGGGGTTATGGTAGTAACAACAATTTAGCACCAAAAAAAAAAAAAAAAAAAAAAAAAAAAAAATACCAAGTTATGTAAGAGCCTCTGTGGGAACCTGCTCTGCCTTGTTATTGAGATATGCTCATGGTGATTACTTTAATACATCATGGCATATGAGAGCCTGAAAAATCAGCTACCACAGTTAATAACAGTAAGTAAAATACCTTGAGTTGGTCTTTAATGCTAGTATTATATTATTTCCCAATTTGGTTTCAAAATTTTTACTCAGCAATGTTCTGATGTTCTTTATTCCTGAAAATATAGATATTTCTGGAGCTGCTTTAACCTGGCCTGTGTTTTCAACTTTCCTGTCTGTCTGAATGGACTTCTATATAGTGCAATAAGAATTAGGCCCCTTTGGCCACATTGCCCATTTTCCCTGTGTTCTTTCCGTGTATTGGCAGGGGAATTTCCTGTAACTTCCAGACATCATCTAAAATTTGCACTGATGAATTTCAGCATTCTTATTCTCAGCCAAGTTTACCTTCATTGATTTAAGAACAGATGAAATGCTCCTTGCCTGGACAACTCCCCGAGAGGGCCAGGGCTGAAGGGTTTGGTCTTACCTCACTTTAGCAGCCCATAAATGTCAAGGAACAATTCCTTTGGGGCTGGTATTTCCTGTGCTTCATGACAATTCAGACAGCTGGGGCGGAACTGGCAAAGCCTTTGGCACACTCATATGAAAAATACAATTTTTCTGCATAAGTTGCAATCCATTTTCAGGCTCAGATAATTCCAAACCACATGAAATTATGAGTTTCAAACCAGGGCCAAAAAATGTAAGTTATCCAGCTCACACACACATGCTCAATGAAATCAGAGGGTTGAGCTATGTGAGAAAGATTTCTTTGTGGATAGCTGAGACTTGAAAAGAAAAACCAATATGAAGAAAACAAGTTAGGTAATTTCAAAGGTGCAGAGCCAGACTCTCTGATGATGCCACTTGAATGCTTTTTGTTTCTACTGAAAAATTTCATTCATTGCTTTTTAATCAAATGCTTCTGTAATCTGATTGCTTTAATCAGATGCTTTCAAGTCCTTCTGTAAATGTTGGAAATCTGAGTGACAACAGTATGTGTGGCCCCAAGTGAGAAAAGTAGATATTTTTCTGAAGAGCCACAAAGACGACTTAAACTCACCACTGACTCTTGGTGTGTGATGACCAGTTTGCATTGAGGATTCAGCAGTTCACTCAGAACTTCAGCTGCAGGGTCCAAGACATTGGATTTTATTCTTCCTTCCTGAAGGCCTGTGGAGCTCTGTGCAAACACAGATTACTCTAAGCTTAGTTGTAAGGATTTACTTCAAAATCGTAGCAAACGTTCAATAATTTTCCACGTGCCTTGCCAACACTCTCGTGGTGTTGATGAGGCGAGTTGTCCATCCAGAAGTGCAGAAAATACAGAATTAAAACTTGCTACCTTATTTCTGCTACAGAGCCCAAAATTAGCAGTCAGCAATTAACTTTTGGGATGCTGGTCCCATTTACTGCCGAGGGTACTAAAAGCACAGTAAGGACAAAACTACTCTCATAGCCAGCAGCTGATATGAAGTCCTGATATGAAACCTGCTGTTTATGTTAAGCAGAGTTTCTGAGAAGTGTCAGTGGATGGTTTGCAGATCTGTATGTTACAACTCAGTTGAATGTGTTCCTATTTCCGTGTCTGGCTGTCGCTATCTTAAAGTCTAAACCTATATAAAAGTATTCTACACTGAAATAAGCACCTTTATATGAGGATTTTTGCCACTTGAGATACTTACCATGATTCTCACACCTATGCAGTAAGGGTTTTGGGATACAGCCTTCGATTCTGGTTATGGTGGGGGTTTGTGTGGGTGTGTGTGGTTTTCTTTCTTAACAGTGGTTCGTCAGCAGGTTTAGTGACAAACTGGCTATTTCTCCACTGCAAAACAAGTGGTACCAGCACTGGCACTTCAGTCACAATTTATTTTATCACAATTTATCGCCGTGTTGTCTTCACCAGCCCAGGCTCACCTGATGTTTTCATGCCCACCTTCCCCAGGCCAGCACCTCAGCTGTTCCCCTCATTCCAAGGACAGCAGACCGGTTTGTTTGGAGGGGATCAAGCAAACATAAAGCAGGTGGCTGCAGGTGAGGTGGCTTCTCCCGGACTGGGATGCCACCCGGGGAGCACAGCCCGGCTGCTCTCTCCCCTCAGAGGCTGTCGGACTCAAGCCCCCCGTTGTCCTGGGGCCCTAAGGCACCCTGAACAGCTCTGGGACAGCAGGCCTGGGACATCCGAGGGAGGATTTTGGGGTTTAAGCCTCCTCTCTCAGGGCATATTTATGTGCGGGCGCACACCGAGGCCTCTGCGCACTGAACGCGCGAGGACCCCCCAAATCTGCGCTCTCCTGCGCGGCTCGGGCCGCGTTTTATTATCGCTTGCTGACATCTGCTGGCTACGGCACGAATTATTGCGGAGGGCTGCCAGGCAAGGAAGGGGCCGAGGAGCCGGGCCGGCCTGGAGGAGGCCTTCCTCGGGCAGGGCTGGCGGCGGCTGCCCGGAGGCAGCGAGCTCGGTGCTTGCAGACCGGGTGGGCACGGCCCAGTGGGACAGCGGAGAGCGGAGTTCCAGCGTCCTCCTTTTCTGTTCCTACACACACACACCCACCCACACCGTGAGGTGCCCCATTACGCTTTGCCTTTCCCCACTTGTGCAGAGGGAAACCGTAAGGGGCTTCCCTGCTTTGGAAGGAGACCATGTTCTCACATGGTGACTGTGGCCTCCGAAGGAAGAGCCTTGCCTCTGGCCAATTCACTGAGGATAAAGGGAATGTAAATAATATGCTCAAGGCCAAAGGGTGAGTTAATGACAGCATCAAATTCCAGTTGTTTTTCATTTTTACTTCTTTTACATTCTTCTTTTTACTTCATAAGCACCAGGAAATGAAGGCTGGAGTAATGCCGAGCTGCAGGAGGTGGCTGTCCCTGCCTCCTGGATGGCTCCAGGGACACAAAGCATTGCAAGTAACCGAGCCACCTTAGGAGAGGGCCAGGTGTAGGGTTTCTGCGCAGGTGTTCAGGTTATTTTTGAGCAGATCTCTGGTGTTTCACAGTAGTGCTGCCTCAGAGTATTTACCTGGAAATGTTTAAGGCATTTTTTTGTCCTTAACATGCCACCGAGGAACAAAACTGTTTATGATCAAAGGGAAAAGAAGCAAGCAGGCATTGCTTTTAATGCGTAGTGTGTGTCTTGAGTCCTCAGAGCACTACATAACACTGTATGCTTATCCTGCTGGCATACTGAGTTTTGTGGCCTTCCTCTATCTTGGCATAAATGCTGTTTTGGGTGGCGCTGCCTGGAATTAAGAAGTGCATTAAAAAAAAAAAAATTAAAAGCAAGACTACTCCGGGTGAAAGAAAAATATTGATGCAGGAGAAAATATTTATTGGAAATCCAGTGCCCTTTTACCTTACTGTGCTCTTTTTACTGAGCTAGAAGAAAAGAAAATTAATCACCTTGATGTATGTTAACACAGAGATGGTAATTGTGTCATTTACTGTATCTTAAATGCTGGAACTGATTAGCTTTTATCAATCCTCTCAGCACTTTAAACAGACAAGACACCTCATAAACAAAGTATTCTCTGATAGAAGTGATGAAAAGAGAGACTATTTAAAACAGATAGGACAGTATTTTTTACTTTACTCAGTGCAAAGCAAGCAGTTAGCTTGCCAGCCATGAGAGCCTCTAAAAGCAACTTGAGTTTACTAGCTGTCTAAAATCTTATCTCTATTACATTAACTTGTATATGAGTACTGGAAATTATTTCTTTGTTTTTACTGTGTTGATGTAAAGCTAAAAACAGCTCTTTCATATATAGATTTTATCTATTGTCAAGAAAATAGAAGCCAGCATTGTAAATGACAAAAGGAAAAATGCAAAGGTCTGCACCAGAGAGAGGTGTGGCCAAATATTCCCTGAATAATTGACAGTGTGGACTGATGTATAAGCACTTCTGGCCATTCCCATCAGAAATTATGCACTGTGTGGAATTCACTGGTCCAAGCCAGAAGACAAACACAAAGAAACCATGAGTTGTGCAAAGGAAGCTTTCAGTGTTCTCAGAGCTTAGGGAGTCATCTTTTCAGTGAGCATATCTGAGTTCATTCTCAGAAAGAATACACTAAGGCAACAGCTCTCAACCTTTTCTAATTTGTAAACTTTTAAAATTATTCTAGTGAAGGCTTAGGTGCTTGCAAAGAAAATATAACTATTTGCAATACGTTTGCTTTCTTAGGCTTTCCTTAGAAGGAGCTCACAGGTCCCCTAGGGTTTACAGCTCTTATCTTAGAAACTCTTGTACTGGAGGCCCAGTATCATTAAAATAGATATAACCATCCTGATATAGAGAACATGCAGATGATACAGACTTGAAACTCTTGAGGAACTGTTGCAGGAATGGGTTCAAAACACAATTCTAAATGCTTAAAGAAGCATCAAATCAAGAAAAAGATGAGATTCATAATTACAGGAAGAAATGTTTCCATTTGACACTGAGAGATGACACGTGTTTTGGGCCAGGTAGCACATGTACACAGCAAGGAGAAGTCATAACACTGTATGCCACAGCTGGGGTCTCTCTGAAAGATAGTAATCCTATAAATCCTTTGGGCCTGGCATAGTTGTGCCAAGTGGGCTGACTTAGAGTTGCCCTTGCATGCCAAATTATGAGGATTGTTTCCCAACTGACACAGAATGGAGGAAAGCAAGACATTGTGGCTAGCACCATGCAGACCTTTTGGCAGTAATGAGGAGTTGCAGTTTTCTTGGTTTCTGCTATAATTCTGGCTATTCAGACTTCTGCTTGAACAAGCTATGAAGTGGTGAAATGCCAAGTACCAGTCCAAAATTTTAAGACATAATTTGGGGATTTCTGTAGTAAACGGTCACTGCATAATGAGAATTGCAGTTTCACAGTGTTCCAAAACAATTGTACAATTGTGTGTTTTATTTTCCACATCAGATAACTATATTGTTTGCAAAACCGTGGCTGTAATGCAAAATGGAGACTCCACTTTCACTAAAATAATCTGGAAATACACAGCTGAAACTCCCACAGCAACTTTACCCTGCCATGTTACAGCTATATACCTGCTGCTAGACTTGCAAACGACCCATTTCCACTAGAGTAGAACACCAAGTGGAAATGCTGCAGATTCAAACATCTGCAGTGTTTTATATCACAGTCAGCAGTGCTGGGCGTTGGGTCACGTTTCCCCGTTCACTTTGATTTCTCAGTAGAATATTAAATATATTCTTCCCATTTGTTTTCAGAACCAAAGGTCAGTGAAAAACAGGAATGGTGGAGAGAGAGACTGCTGAGGGAAGTTGATGCATTGTCTCTGTTAGAGGAATGATTTGTCATGGCTTTTTTGCCTTGGTTGGTCTTTCTTTTCAGGCAACTAGTGATCTGGATAACATAGCAAAAAGCTTCTATGGCAAGAACTGACAGTGCTGCACATGACTTTAAATGTGCAGAGAACACATGGAGAAAGCCCTCTTCTAGACCTGCTCTCCATTTAACATCCATTATTCATTGTTTTAGTACTGTTGCATCCTCTCAGTATCTTTCTTACTCACTTCCAATATTTTGGACTCAAATGCTTTCCAGGAGTGTTTCTCACAGCTCGGTGTCGCAGTAACCCTCTCTCAGGCAGGGTTTCAGCTGCAGTGAGGAACCCCACAGGCAAGCCAAGAGTTAATGCCCCCCCTCAGACCAGCCAGGGGCCCTACAGCTGCTCCGAGCTGCCAAGCAATTAGGCTTGTCAACATCCCTCAAATAAACTCCGGCAGTATTATCAAACCCCATTGTTACCTGATCCCCCAGAGGCTGGGGAGGCTGTTATATCAGGACTGCAAGCTGCAAAGAGCCATGTCTGTTTTCTTTTTTTTTTTTTTTTTTTTTATTTTGGATGACCCATCCTTTACTGGTTGGAAGTGAGGCTCAAGAAAGATGGATCTTTCGGGAAAGGATTAAATCTCTACTGTAATACCAGTCTGGTGGGAAATCATGGTGTGTTTTACCCAGGAACCACTTACAGAGCTGGCTTCCTTGTGGTTTTGCTTCAAAGAAATAGCCTGCTTCAGCGGACTACCTTAAAAATAACGGGATGCGAGCTGCCATCTTAAGGAGAGAAAGGTTGCCAGAAAAGAGTATTTATTGTTCCATCTAGGGTTGCTACCTTGGAATTATAAAACCCAAGTCACTTCAGACAAAGGGCTGCTGTGCAGGCACAGATCAGTCTATGTGTGGGCCAAACTGGGCAGTGTGATTGGAAAGCAGGCAGATAACAACCCTACCTGAAGCCAAGGATGTGTTTGGAAGACTGAGTTCCAGGTTCAGTAGTGACACAATAAGCCCATGTATTTACAGAGACATGCAAAGATGGCAAAACCACAGTTTTCCCTTGAATACATAATTTACAGCTTTGGTTTTTGTAGAGGAGCTGAAAATTTGATCTGAACTAAGTGATGCAGTTTTGTCCATCTGAGTCTACAACTGATCTAAAACAATTGCCCTGTGCTGCCTTTGTGTTTGTTCCAATTATTTTGCCTTGTGAAGCCTCTTGCTCTAGGGACAACAGCAGCCAGCACCAGTGGGACAGCAAGCTGAGACTGCTGTGCCATCACAGTTTTCTTGGAATGGGTAAAGACCTTGTGAAAAGGTGCAGCAGTCCCAGACATCCCTCAGAGACAAACACTCCCCTCGACAAAGATTTCCAAGCCCTGCAGCTGGATGAGTACCAGGCATCTCTTCAGGAAAGGGTTTCATTTATGAGCATTTAGGGTGATTTTTATTTTTTTTTTCAGTAAGGCATAGTATGCTTTGTTTACAATGTTCTGGGCTTGGTGAAATTTTAAGAGCAAGTTACTATATATTCTTTCTAGAGGACTGAACAATTGCATGCAAACATGCACAACCTGAAGTCTACAAAACAGGTTTTAAGCTTCTGGAGGTATTTTTTTCCTTCAAAATCCAGAATTTCTATTAAATTATCATCTGGGTTCAAAAGCATAAGATTTACTGGCTTCAGGCAAAATACAGAGAAGAAAAACACCTGATACAAAGGAAAAAGGATCTTACAAGATGGAAAAGACTCAGGACACAAAACTATTTCCTTTCAGTGCACATGTAATACATTATGCATTGAGGTGGGTAAGCTTTACGTTACCATGAACACTGCTAACCCTTTTACATGGGTTTGGAGATGCTGACCCTTTAATACAGCAGCCATGATTTATATGTTCATTGTACCAGGATGACTCTCGGTGTTCAAATATGCTTTTTTCCATGTATGAGAAATGATATTGTATCAAGGCCAATGCTGAACTGCAAACTGATTCCCCTTCCCTACCAAACCAGTTTGTGTTATTTGTAAATCTAACAATAACAAAGATTCAAAGGTCTATTACTCAGCGTCTCTTGATTTCCCTGTTTTATTTTGTGCCCCTTATCGATACTCTTCAGAGCTCAGGGCTGAGGCAACATAATGGGAGCCTGGAGACATTGTCTGCATCTCAACTAGGGTCTTGGCATTTTTTTTTTTTTTTTTTTTTCTTTTTGGAACAAAACAGCTGGTGAGTATTTGAGTGTGTACTGGTGGCAGAGAACTTGCAGTAGAACTGGCTGTGACTCCTGCTGCAGAAGCAGTTACAAGCTAATACCACAGAGCAGAGAGGCATTACACGTAAAGTAGGCAAAATTTTTATTTTCTGTTGGTCAGAAGTTACAGGTTTTTCAAAAGGCTTAGGGTCTTTTTAGATTCTTTCTTACATGTTATGTACATGTCTGGCAAGATTGAACAAAGTCTTGCCGTGAACCTGCAGGCTTCTTTCATTTAAGTTTTCTGAAACACCTTGCTGTTACAGTGATGGAAGTTACAGATTATTTAATGATGAATTTGCTGACATGTCAATAATGTTTATCTTTAGACTATAAGAGCTTGAGGGAAGAGCCCTGTTTGTTTCTAATGCCTCAAGAGGTATCATTTCTGAAAAAAGGAGAGTCTCTGTAGAATAGGTTTTTTTAGTTGGCTTGGCAGGTACATATTCGTAAGTGTGCACATCAAATGCACATTAATACATTATTCACTCAGTCATTCAGATGAACTGACACATTTATTTAATCCTCAGAGACAATATAGTCTAGATCCACAGTAACAATATTAGGGGAGACTGATAAAAATTGCATATTTGCTTTTCTTACTGTACCTTATATTCCCCTCTAAAGTATTAACTCCTGGCTTTGTTATTCACAGATGCATCCATCTCTTATTCATGCATTACATACAAACTGTCCATGCTGCAGCTGGCAGATATTTCAGATAAATGCAGATTCTGACTTTAAAAAGGTAAAATATAGACAGAACTCTCAAATCTGTAACTTTGATTCTGAAGTGTATGCACATGCACGCCCACGTACAAACCCTCAATATTTAAGTTTCCAAAGGTGCTGCAGTTAAATTTCATAAAAAGCCTGGGAAGCCCAGCTTGAATAAATTAAATTCCAGTCTTTATGAACAATAATTTAAAAGAACTCCAGAGTTAAAAAGGAGGATTGAATTATACCAAATGACAGTTTCTCCTGCTTGCTATTAATATGCTTTTTTTCTGAGATCATGCACATTGTCTGTAGCTACACTGGGATATTACTTAAAATGGTGTCAATCTGGAGAAGCCAAACAGAGTGCAGAAGCTCCAGATGAATGCAAACATTAGCAAGTGCCCAGTCAAGTCTCCACAACTCCCTGACACTGATCATTCCAAGACAAGCTTGGGATGCATAAATATGTCTGTAGCAGGCAACATGTTCCAAAGTGTGTATAAAACTACCTGTCCACACGTTCATCAAAGTATATGGTGAACTTTCATAAATCTCCTGTCACTTTTCCTCAGCTCTTTTTTTCTTGGCTGGTAGGAGTTACAGAGGTTTTTTTTTTTTCCTTTAGACATTGCAGCATTTGATATTGTACCAAGACAGGGTGCTGCCTACATATTGGGTTAGTTTATGCAATCCACCATAAAGTAGAAAAATTACACGACAGAAAAGAAACAAAGAGTTCTCTAGTGTCTGTGACCTAAAAAAGAAAATGTGAGCAGCAAATCACATTTTTTATTAGGCAATTATCAAATTGCTTTTGTGAAGCAGTCACAAACTTGAGATACCTGCAGTCAGCTGGTGAGCACAGGGATTTGGATCCCCACCCCTCTCAGGTGCAACAGATTCGTACAGCTCAGTTTTGATATTTCCCATGGTTCAGGTTAAAAAACCACACGCAGTCAACAACTGTTCTGTCTCAATAATTTATTCCTTAAACAGCATTGTCAAGGGGTAGCAAAGCATTGCTGAGGAAAAGTCTCTGTAAGAATATTGCCAGATGGATTTGGGCAGAAATGGATAATTAAGTAATGACCAATTAAACTACAATCTATAAATCTAATAACAGGAAAAATAAATAATTACAACAGCTGTTAATTAGTTTTACATTTGAAATTGTTCACTCCTAATAATGAACTAGCAATTTTTTAAAACCTCAAATCATAATTTGTCTTCTTTTAACATCTATTAAAAGCTTTATCTCTATTGACATACATTCACATATACACTCACATAGGTACTTTCTGAATAGCACTTCAAAAAATGGGACTTAGTTTCTGCACAAAACCCTATAGGAATCTGTGGTTTTCAAAAAGGTAAATCTGCAACAGAAAGATATTGCTAATACTGAAGAAAATGAGACTTAAACTATTCTCAGCAAACATCACCAATAAGGCTTCATTAGTATGTATTTTCACATAATTCAATTAACCAAAATACATACAAATGCTGGCAGTGCTGTTCCCTGCTCTGGGAGCGTCAGTGAAGCTTTAAACAGATCTGAAACAAAATTGCATAAATGGCATGTAAAGCCCTGTGCATACAAAGATACCTTCAGGGTTCTAATAAATTCATGAAACTTTTTAAAGTATGATTTCCTAGCAGGCAATCACTTTTAATTAACAGGATCACCTACAGCAACACATGTCCTTCAAAAACTTACATTATTTTTTCTTTTTGAATTTCAAAGTTTCTGTAGTAAAAGTTGAATAGCTGAGTAGCTTAACCTCAAAAGGATTGCAGGCTTTTATGACAGTTATAAACCACTGTGGTGCCTTCTTTATAAGAAGAAAAGATTCTTAACACAACAGAGAAAGAAGGAAATCTCTTTTTAGTCATAGCTAGAAGCAAGCATTTCCTCCAAAGGTCAGAAAACTTTTCCTCAGTTAAAGAATATTTTTAAGGACATTGCAGGCTACTTGTACAAGTAATCTCTGGTAATTTGCTGTATGAATTAAACATACAATTTCCAATATTTATTATTCTAGATACTTCTGCATTTTCTTTTATTTCTCTGAGCTCTCAGTATACAGGCTTGGTAAACATGGGGATGAACTTGTGAAACTGGCTTCCATAACGAGCTTTACATGAGAGAGAGCAAAGGGAAGCTTATCTCTTTATTAAAATAAAATCGCACTAGTTTACAGAGCACGTCTTTCAGGGCTGTGTGTTTGAGGTGGTGCTTGCTCCTTGCTTGGAACCACATTTCTATGTTCAAAAGATGGCTAATCTTCTTACCTGCTAATTTAAAGTGACAAAATATTCCATATTCTGAGTTGGAAAGAAAGCAACAGGAAAAACATGGTAAAAATGACAGCACCAAAGGCAAAATTGAAAGGGTCAAAGCTTTCTCCAGCCCTCATTTACATTAATCAGTCAATGAATATCAGTACCTGAGACACCTGAGCAGGATTTGTGTAAATGAAATTAGGGAGTAGGACAATAAGGAAGGATAGGTTGCACCTGGTTTTGCCCAGGAGATTTTGCAGGCTTGGATGCTATGTGTTGTTTAACAGTGACTATTGGTATATATATTTTACTTGCTTGATTCCAGATAACTGTCCATTTAGAATACAGGGAGGGTGGTAAATGCTGAATTTATGTGTCTTACCAGAACAAGCATCCACACACCAGTGAGATGCAAGATGGCTTCTGTGAAAGTATTGGCACATTTTCCTTAGGAGCTTTTTCTGACTTGGAGAAGAACAGATGTGGTAAAGCTCTGGAAATGGAGAGGGGAACAAGCACCCTTGGAGCATTTGAAAGTCCCACTCAAGAATTACTTCTGAGGCACAGGTAGGCTTCTAAGAAGAGCAAAAGAGTAAAAATCCTGTTTATGGATCAAACAGACTTTCTGGCTGAAAGGAACGCAGCACTTACAGTGCACGGGTATTTGAAATGAACATGTGAGGACAAAGTCATATGCCATATAGTACTGGCTGTGCTATAAATGATTGTGCTGCATACACACCAAAGTGCTCATAGTGCCAAGCATCGTTTAGGTGAATGAATGCACACCCTGTGCATATAGAAAGGAATTTCTCCACCATGGAGTCATCACCCTTTCGTACCACCCCAGCCAGGGGCATATTCAGCACATCCCCCTGTCTCAGCACGGGGCCTTCTGCAACCTGCAAAGGGCTTTTCAGCTCCTTATTGCACCTTTTCAAATTATTTTTCTTCACCAAGCCTCTCTCATGGGTAATTATTTCTATAGCTGCCTTCCCACCAATGGCTGTCCTGTCTCTTCTTTGGTGTTGGGCTCATCCTGTCTTCAAGCAGAACCTTACAGGAGCTGAATACCTGCCATGCAAGTCCCCTCTCTTTGTGTTTGCTTTCTACCTGTTGTCATCTCTTTAGTTTGTACATTAGACTGCCTTTGGAGCAGTGGCTCATTTTTCTTCTTTTGTACAGCACCCTGTAAAAGTTGCTTTCATCTTGATAGAGGCCTCTATTTTTCACAGATGGCCAAATACAAGTTTTTACTCTTAGGAATAAGATGACATTTCTCCCTATGGGGAATACTAATGCTTTGTTGTTTGGAAATGCAAACAAAACTTTATTCTCCAGTCATATGATACACATTTACTTTACATAGCATATTTCTAATAATTTCAATAGGCAGATTTTTACTCTATTCTTGTTGAAATTATTGAGGCCTTGTGTACCTGGATGATTGTCTGTGTACCTGTACCACACAAACCATAATCCATGTCTGATATACACTGTACGTGTGCACTTGTGTATGTATCTAGTGTTGACATGGATTACTGTATACTTCACTGTAGCCAGCAGCTGGATTTTAAAGAACAACCACTGGACGATTAAAAGCATTCAGAAGGACACAGTCACAGCACAGTCATCAAAATACACCAAAATAAATGAGCATCATGCAAAGTTAGGCAATGTTTAATTCATACACTATGCCTATATTTAGCCTTCTTTCTATTTGCAACATAATCCATTCATTTACTGAAGGTTAATGCCAAGCCTTTCTCTTCAGTATTTGGTAGATGTGTCACAGGGCAGTGCAGCCCTTTTAATTTCCGTGTACTAGATGGCCTGAATTTGCTGCAAGAATGTATATTCTTGTGGGTGTGAGTGTACATGGAAGCCTGCCTTATGTAAGGACAATCCATGAAAATACAGAGAATTCCCTAACCACTGTTGAGGCACCTTCTGTCGTCCCATTTTCCTGGGAAAGACCACAGACACAAAGAAAATATTAATAGTGGTTTATGAAAGAAGAGTGTCACCACCTTCATAAAGAAAATGCTGTTAATTTTGCAAATGTACATGTGAAGGATAACAACTGAAGAGAAGGCAAATTGCCATTCACTTTTGAGGCACTCTGTGAGACAGTAGAGGAACATCTCACAGGGCACCATAGAAAAAAATCCTTTCAAAATGATCTGAAATGTAGGAAGAGAACAAGAGGAACAGAAGAAAAAGAACCACAGCGGCAGAGTTTGAGTGGAGACATAAAAAAGTGAATGTCCTGGGACCCTGTCTTGGAAATTATATTTGTTCTAGTGCTGATGTGATAAAAAATAGAGCTGGCCTAATTGAATGGAGAGTGTGAATAGCTTAACCAGGTTGAACAGAGTGAATTTAACTGTTCTTCTGTAGAGTAGCTGGACTGGATTATGTAGAAATTTAATATATTTTTGACAGGGTTTTGAAGTACTGTGATTTGGGATTAGTGGCAAGACTTTGGAGGAGGAATACTTTTATTTAGATCACACTGTCCAGGATATTGCTGGTGCCAGTCATTTTGATACCAAAAGCACAAGAGAGCTTGATTTTCAGAGGTGCTGAGCACACACACAGGTCTTGTTCACTTCATGGGGAATTCTTTTTTTCATAGTCCTTGACACTTGAAAATCAGGTCCTAGTTTTCTGACTGTTAAGGACTACTGTGATACTGTAAATAAGGATGGAAAAATCATAAAATTATATATATGGAGAGACATGCTGAATCTTATTGGACACAAATTGAGATCTTTCACTGAGTAGATAAAGCTTAACATGGTAGACTTGTATTGGTAGCTGCACAGCTTGAAAATACAGATGAGGAAAGGTGTGTCTATAAAGCTGGCAAGGCTGTGTAGCTCTGACTAAAAACTTGTATTTCTATGTGGTCCACCAGCATTAGGGAAGGCCTCAGAAGCAACAGTTTGTCTGGGACTTTGGATGTTTGACTCTGGAGGAAGTCTGACCCCACCACTTTTGCATATCTGGTTTCCACATCTCTCTCTGCTGTTGGCAATGTCTTCTATCTAATCTTACTTGTGCCAGTTCTTCTTAGAGACCATTCCTCAAGATAGTGGAGAGCACCATGTGGTAGGTGATGTTAGCAACACAGTTAACTAATCCCTCAGATAATGATTGCAGCAGCAAAAGGGATCTCCTGCACACACATTGATTCTTTTCCATGACCACTCCATTCCTCTGGTGATACCTTCTGCAAGGCAAAGCTTCTGCAACAGACAGAAGGGTGCAGAGAGGCAGCAGAAGAGAGGCAAGGTCTGGAAGAAGAGTATTTGCTTCTAGGTCAGGCTAGAAAATCAGGTGTGGTTTTTTGGTATGTAGAACTCCCTTGTGTTCTGCAGGAGAAGTGTCAGGAAGCTAAGTAAAGGCTGGGACCACTTCTCTGAGTTTTTTGTAACTTTGCTGTTCAGTTGGGCAATTTGAGAGAAAAGAGTGACTGGTACTTCCAGAGTGGGCAAAGCAGTCATTTGGTTTTCCTGGACAGAAAGAAAAATGGGAGGTCTGGGAAACAGGCAGCACTGGGGCCAGTGAGAACTAGGAATTACCTGTCAGCACTCAACACCTACCCAGTGAATCTGTGATTACCAATATCCACTGGAGCTACAAGTGTTGCCCCTCCACTTCTCAAAAGCACATGTTAATACATACATATCAATAGCATTTATTTGATCACTCCTGGGGATGCAATCAGCAGGACTTTAGCTCTTCCATGAGGTTCTGACACCCAGACACACCCGTGCCTTCCCTTCCAGCCTGTGCTGTTGCGTGGATTGAGTGGAGTTTGCTGCTGCTTCACTGTCAGTGTGAGGAGGCTCAAGCTGTTGCACCTCTGGTTGCCTTCTTTGCTCTTAATAGCCAAAAGGATTTGTTGACTTCCATGGAATGTATTACTCAGATTGTATCCGGTTCTTAATTTCTTTTTGAGCAGAGCAAGCAATATGGACAAAGGTATCTCTCCACAACCTAACTGTGGCTGCCTCATCACAGTTTGCCAGCCATGGGTGCCACATTCTCACACTGCAAAAGGTGGTTTGTACAGATTGCAGGAGGAACGAGTCAAACCCTCCATATACTTTATATTCCTATATAACCATCTACATAGAGGTGCAAAATGAGTAAAATGAAAATAAAAAATTAGCTCAGGCTCACTTGTAACTGCTTATAATTATAAGCTGCTGTAGCAACTCTGTGAAATACACCTTTTTTTTTTTTTTTTTTCCAGAAAGACCAAATGAAGCCATCCAATCAAAGGTAACAAATACTCGTTGTCTGCCTAGAAACACTGAAGATATCTATGGCCTCTTCTCGTGAGTACTTACAAAAGCACTAGTTAGTAGAGTTGTATTCTACTTTCAGCTCTTCTGTGTAGCCTTATTAAGTCACTTCACCTCTGTGCTTCAACTCTATGCTTCTCTTTCCATTCCATATGTCTTTTTCATTTGTATTGCTAGTCCTTTGTTTGAGACACCATCTCTTACCTTGAGTTCATGCAGTAGCTGCAAGAACTGGGACTTAACCCCACTCTCAGGTTCCTGTGTTACTGAATGTAATAGCCATGCCTAAAACTTTCATGGAATCAAATTTCTGAAGGTTGGAGAAAATGCAGCTTTTGCAGAAATGCAGTGGAATTATCAGTAAAACTCAGAAAGGCAAAACAATTTTTGGGTACTTTTCTGCTCATATTTTCAACTGAACTTAAATTCAGAAAACATAGGATTCCTTTACTCATTCTGGTTTTTGTGAAGCTGAAAAGCGGTGGGTCTTGTTTCTGCCAATTACACTGATGAATGAATGAATCATTTCATTTCCTCTAATTTTATTTTTAATGACTCTGTAAGGCACAAGGCATTTATCCTTGAGCTTGGTACTTAGACATAGGCAAAGCTACAATTCCCTCACCCTTGGGGTTTGCTTGCTAAGAAGTAGGTCTGTGTCTATCAACCATGAGACAGAACCTGACCAGTGTGTTGAAAGCAAATAGATGAGGCAAGTGCTTCTGGGCCACATCATGGCATGTACTCATTGCTTTCTGTGTGAAACCACACCTGCTGTGGTGGGTTATGATGCTGTTTTGAAGTAGTTGCTGGGTTTTGGTTGGTTCCAAAGAACCTGAAAAAAAGGTTGGCTCCTTAGAAAAAAAAACATTACTTACGTTTCACCTTATCCTACATTAAGGTGGACTGCAGGTTACCTGCCTCAGAGCAGGAATATAATTAAGAAAATAGATTTCAGTCTGACAGCTGATGCAGGTGGAGGAAGGGAATGGCTGAGCGATCGAAGGTGGGAACCATGTTCCCTTTTACAGATTTCCATGCAGAGAAAAAAGATACTGATAGCTGTAGGGCAGGATACATTTCTAATCAGGATTTGAATCCTAAATGAATGAATGCTAATGAATTATTACTCCTTTCCTATTGATTAACGGAGTTTTCCACAGCACCCTCTAGAGAGCCCAGCCAGAACACTGTTGTGCTATGGTTTGTGTAGTTCTCCACTATCTTGATTATCTCACTATTTCATAGGGACAAGGGCTTTTTGAAACTTAGACTTCAAAGTACTTGGAAACAGCTGAAATTAGTTGCTGCCTTGCTAGACCAGCTGGTTCTGAGGAGAGTGGTGCTCAGTCTTAGCTTACAGTCATCTTGCTTTTTCTGATTCATCTGAAACTTACTGGAATTTTTAACTTACTTGATTTAATGTTCACAAGAAACAGAGTTGGTAAAAAAAAGCTGGTAAAAGACGACTGAAGAGCTGAAGAAAGAAATAATTCAGGAATGTTAGCAAGTAACAGGAGGCTGCCTCTCTAAAAGTGCCTCACCACAGCAAGAAGACATAGTAAGAAAAATATTTTAATTTCTACTTGGCTTTGCATGGCTGAAAGCCTGGATATTTAACTTCATGTAGGGAAAAAAAGGCTGTGGCATGTGTGCAGGTATCATCCACGATGTAGCTGAGCAGCAGTAAAGCTAGTGCATGAATTAAAGTAAAGAACATATAAAAGGAAATGAAAGGATCTGCCTAGAGATCAAATGTGGCATTTGTGCAGAACCTTATTCAAAATGGATACAAATGCATTAGATCCTTACAATTATAGGTGAATCAAAGAAAAATTACATCCAGGAAGATAAAGCAATCGACCAGCAGCCTTGCCATGTGAGAGGCAGAGATGCAACTTTGAAGCTTCCTGTATGGCTTGCCAAAGAGCCAGATGTTGCAGGTGGAACAATGTCCTTTCTGGCTTAGCATCTGGTTCCTGCCATTCTGATCCGTAGAAAAAGGAGATGCGGAAGGATGTGGTAAAATTCATTTTATAACTTCATTTAAGAAAGAGTCTTTTCAGTCACTTTTCTAATAAAATCATGTTTGAAATGAACATTTTTCTTCCGGGGTGGAGGCTATTGGAGACAAAGGAATATGGGATCTCCACTTCCCATCTTGGAACCTGTTAATTTACTTGGAGCTTTGACAAATAACTTCTTGGCCAATAAGAGGTGATGTAGTACCAGAAAAATCTACCTTCTTCACATTTAATGGGAAGCATTAACTAAAAGTCAGAGTGAGTATTTGGGATATACAGCCCTTTTGGTTCCATTCTTGGCTCTGTTACCCTCACAGAGTTTTTGCAGCCTGAATATACTCTAGGATATCCTCACCTCATAGGGATATAACAGTGATAAGCTTATAAATGTTGATAAAATAATATCAATCTATAAAATATTGTTTTAAGATTTTTTTTTTAGTTAGGTGTGAAAGCAGTTCAAACTCTAGCCCTCTACAATCTTGGTAATTCCTGTTTAGTCTTTACTGGTATTTCACTTTTCAGATATATCAAAATAGAAGGCCAGCAACATCTGTTGTTCTTCCTTCCTTCCTCTCATCCTCTCTTCCTCTCTGTACCTCATCCACCTCCAACAGAAAAAAAAAGATGCAGTTAATACTGTACTAGGGTACCATAAATCCTACTTAAAAGGATTACAATGATTCTCCTCCAATTTACTGCCTTTCTGATGAAGTTACTTTGGTTGTGTACTAATTTATATTGATTGCTTAATTTGTGTTTTTCTCTTACTTGAGTACTTTTCACCACCAACTCCTGAGTTTGCAGCATCTAAGTGTAGTAATAATGCTGGAAAAACAAAGACCTGTAGATGCAATGTCAGGTTTTGCCAAGAGGACATTGTTAAGCAGATCACAAGGCAAATGACAGGAAATGTGAGTACAAATGAGTTGATCACTCTGCCAGAATCAAATTTTATGTGGCTGCTGGATCCTTGTGATAGTTGACCATGAAGGACAGCAGACACATTTCTTGTCCTTTTCATGATGCACCATACATCAGGCCAACAGCAAAGTCTCAGTTTGAGGTCAGTTTTGTTATTTTAAATCTAAAAATGTTTTGCATGACTCCAGAAGTTGTAAAAAATATTACTGCTCCAAACACCCTCCCTGACCACTGGAAAGGGGCTCATGAAACTGCATATATGCAGCCCTGTAGGCAGTGTCACATAAAATATGATATGACATGGTAACATAACAGACACTGACAAGTTATCCAAGTGCTTCCAGCAAGAAAGCAAGTATCTTAGTACCACTGGCACATCATTATAGAAATTACCAGTGAGCTGTTCTCTAGTGTAGGTTTCAGAAGGTGCCTCTGGGGAGAGGAGTGGGGTTTCTTAGAGCAGTCAGTTTGTAGGAGCAGATCCCACTGCAACTGAGGCACCAACCAGAGATAAGCAATCAATGCAGAACAGTAAGAAAGCTGGTGGCTGGCAAAATCCATGGCAATGCTTGCAGAAAACCTTGAAACAATTTCCTCTTGTTATTTCCACACCATGATCACCAGATTCAGATTCATGTTCTATGAGAAGTACTATTGAATGCTTGTCATGATTTCAGAAAGTAGTTATTGCAGTTTGTATCTGACCTTCTGGCCCTCACAGTTAAAAACTGGTGATGTCCAAGGCTTCTGTCAGAGTCTGTGTGCTTTGATTATGTTAGCTCTATCAACTTCCTTGCTTTCTTCTGTGTCTCAAAGGCCAGAGCTTTCTGCTTTACTTTTTCCACCAAACAAAAATGTTTGTGACTAGATCTCTCTGTATTTGTGCCCTATGGTTACAAAAAAATGCTCCTAGACTTGACCTTATGAGCCAAAATTTTCCTCCAAATTGGAGTAAGTATCTGTCTCTAATGTGACTGGAAGCCTAACTGAGAGGCAATGCAAAAAGAGTCAGGCCCTATATTTGGACATACTCCTCCACTTTAAAATCATACAGATCTGTATTTGACACTAATATCACTCATGAAATGTAGCAATCTGATAAATTATATACACAAGCCTTTTTTAAAATCATTTGCTCCAATTAAGCCTAGATCAACAATCTCATTGTAAATGAGTTTTCATATGTTTGTGGGTTGGTTTTTTTGTTTGTTTGTTTGTTTTTTCCTGAAAGCAGTTGGTTGATATAATCTTGCCTGATTTTTCAATGCGGCATGTAAAGATTAAATTAAAATTTGGTAGGGAATTCTTTTAGGGTAATATGCCAGTCTGGCTTAGTGTGGCTTATACTTATCAGAAAAACTACAAGTGCTAAGATAAAGTGGTGGCTTGAAACTGAAGCAATGTACAAATGCTTTGTATCAAAAAGAAAAGGACAGTTATGCTTTTTTTTGTTTTGTTCAGGAATTCATTCCTGTTTGGTGCTGAGGGAGCTGCATGCACAACTCCCTCCTCGTGCTTTCCTTTTCCCACCTGCCTGACACTCACTTTGTGCTTCTCTTACCCCTTCCCATCACCCTACAGCCCCTTGATGCCTGCCACTGAGTCAGAGCTTGTGCATGTACCCCATTCCTCAGCCACCTTAGTCTGCAGCTCTGCAACTCATCTTTCTTCTTCCAGGAGCTTAGGATAGTTAATAAAAGGGGGCTGGGCACTCTTACGTGGCTATCTTGTTCAATTCTTAGCATGCTTCTTGGCATGGTGTTAGCTGACAGCCTCTAGCACTCTCCCAAACAGTGCTATAGTTCCCCAGCATTAGCCAGGGGCTAGTCCCAGTGGGCAAATTGAATGCAGCCACCCTGTTCTGGGAAAGCAAATTGGTGTATATGGGCACCAGCAATTTTGTTCCACTTCTCCTCTGAACAGAGGAACATCTAGGGCCTGTTTTATGTAGTTGCACTAATACTGCATGTGTGTCAGTTCCCCCTTCCCAGCTCTACTGTGCTATTTTGAAGGCCTCGTGTGCCTCTCTCCTGTGCTATTTAGTGCTATCTTTTCACAAATATCTATTTTAGCCTGCATTGTTAATACTTCTGAGTGCTCAAAAATCATAAGATGCTGCAACACAGAGAATTATGTCATTGGCTTAAATATTGGAAGATTAAAAATAATACCTTTTAGGCTTCTTTTATTACCTCTGCGGATTTTCTTGGCAGGAGAGGAGAGGTTTTAGGACATATTCTGGTCATGGTTCCAAGCTTTCCTCTGCATCATGGATGGAAATTACCTTTTTATTATTAAATGAGAGTAGAGATTCTCAGCAAATCATACGATCCCAGGAGTAAGGGCTTTAAGACTGATACAGTTGACAACAGTAATTCAGAATAGAGGTGTATGTATCATTAGTGGTATCTCAAATCTTCCAGTTGTCAGAGATAGATGGTGGGAGTCTTGGCCCTAAAGCCAACTTTACTCAGAACTCCTGGGAACGTACCACTATAAACAGAGGTTTAGGCTATGTTTACATGGTGCTGTGCCATGCCATGTAGAGAAACTGCATTTTGTCAATTAGAGCTAGTTTGGGTATCTTCATATGGTACTATATTTGTTCACTGTAGATATACTCATTACCTTCTTTTAGCCTCTGCCAGAGTTTTCCTTGTGTGTGATAATGAAGGGGTCCCTTTGTTCCGTGTTTGCTGCTGCTGCAGAGGGTAATGGACCGTGTTCAGGCAAGTCTGCTGCATTGACCTCCAGTGCAACTCTCAACATACTTGAAAAATAAATGGCTAAACCCATTTAAAGATCAAAGCGTTGAATTGGGGCCTTAAACTTTATGGTCCTGTTGTGAGAATTTGAAACTTTTATTCAGCAGTTAGGAAAAAATATGATTGCGTTTGTGCTCTTATTAGTGGACACTGAAATATTTTTCCAGTTTAGTTATTGTCAGAGTGAATCTACATAACTAATTTCAAAGTTGGAGGCACAGTTTCTCACTCACATGAATGGGCCAACAATGAAATTTGATATTGAAAACAGAAGAGAATTACTCAATGTGAGTCTTCTCAAATATACTCTAGTAAACAAAGAAGACTTTTCAGACAGACCTGAGAAGCTGAACGCATGATACCTGGAAAACACCACACATCAACATATATATAGACACAAATAAAAGGAAATCATCAGTAAGTAGGGAATAACACCTTTCTCTCTTCAGAGAAATGGTTCCATCTGAGCTATAGCAGCTTACTGAACCATGAAGGTAGTGAAGCAGGGCACATAATTCATGTTTCAGGCCATTAGAATGAACTGAGTCTCCACAACTTTATAGAAACATCATCTCTTTAGCTCCATTTAAGCTATTTGCTCAGCCTGAGTGAATGCAAACAAGATCTCCAGCAAAGAGTATTTTCTTAAAAGCAATAAATACTCTCACAGACTTAATTTTAGTGATGCTTTCATATCTTGGGACAATATAAATGGCATGAAATCCCATAAGAACAACTGCAAAAAGTCCCTGCAGCAAGTAATGAGAAATATTGGCAGCTCCTCCTGGGGAGCTAATTCATCAGACCTGGAGAAAAAGTGCCCTCCCACCAGTAATCCCAACTTCTTTTTCTTCTTCAGAAAGAGACTCACAGAAGCATAGATGTTTCACAGGTAGCCTAATGTGATCCTGGTTGCTCAGGCTCTGATTTATCTGCCTAAATGCACAGGCATCTCCTTGCTCTTTCTCATTTTGATAGTTAAGAGGTCACCCCCATAAGCTTGTTTAAATGCTGGGTGTCTTTTTATCATCCTGACAACAGTATTATTCCCTACTTAGACTGCAATGTTGGTGACCTTTGTATGTTTACAGTCCATAGCCACAATCCTTCCTGATGTACCACAAGCAATAATTGGACTTCCAATTTGCCACATTTTTCACAAATGCTGCTGATTCTTGTGACAAGAGTTTCCTTAAGGCTTTCCTTGGTGAGACGTTTGGTGAGGAACAGTAATAATAATTTCATTTTTCTTGTTGAAAATACTCTCTTGGCTGTGGACTACCCAAGTGGCACTTCTCTGTGTGTGCAGAGACCTCTGGTGCTTCTTGGGGCCGTGTTACAGGGGTGGCAAACCCTGGCATAGTGCAGGCTGGTGTCAGGAGCAGCAAGGTAAGACTTTAAGGGTCTAATTCTGTTTTCTCAAGGATTTGCTGGTGCAGGCAAAACCACTTATCCCCTGAAAGTCAGTTTGCCTGTGTGCAAAAGGCTTGTCCTGTGAGTGTTCTGCAAATCAAACCTATTTGCAAGAACTGTGGGATCCTGGGAGGGGAGATGTTGATATTAATTACACCGTGCTAGTTGGCCTTGCTCTACAGAAGTAGCATAACCCGCGAAGAGTGGATCAGGCAAAGTTGCCTTGGAATTGCTGAATACTGGGAGATGTTTGCCACACAGTTTCATAAATAAAGGTGTGACTCTGGCTTGTGGGATGATGTAGTGAAAGGTTGCATGGGCCCCCCCATGGCATGAGAAATAAATGCCTAAAATTGTGACTTCAGATTAAAGTGCCACATGCAGTAATTTGGTTTCAAAAGTTACTCAGAATGAAAACACATTTATTAGAGTAAGTGCAATCTATATCTGATAAATGGGAACACATCTGGTCCATATCCCTGATACAAACCCCTCAGTATTAATTATATTGATGGTTAAAGCTGAGGAGTGAGTTGAACGTTATTTATAGTGATCTTTGCTAAGTAAATCATTTAAAAAATGGCTTTCTAAATGTAACGTTTCCCTTTTAAGAAGCCCTACAGAATTAAAGAGGCTTTACAATGGAACATGAAACATATTGCAGAGGGAGAGACAGAAGCTTGCTTGATTAATGCGCACGATTATCAGCGATGCAAATCACTTTCACTTATTAAGTCTTGTTTAATATCCTAATGAAGGCTTCCTGAGCAGATTTGATAATTCCAGAGAAAGTGACTGTGAACTAATGCCCTTTCAACATGTTGAGAATGAGCAGTGCTATAAAGAAAACCTCATTTACTATAATTCCCACCAAATGTGGTATCCTTTTCTAGACTCCTACCTCACAGCAGGAGGCAATTAACCTTTTCGGTGCCAGAAGTGATTCCCAACATGTTCCAGCTGTGAAGGCCAGCAGGTCAGGCATGAATGAAGTTTACCTTCTGCTTTTGGGCTGAAAAACTACAGTTGTGCAAACATGTCAAGAAAGCCCTGAGCAACTCTGGGCTTTCACGTGGGTTCTGTCAGCACGTGCCCATGGGCTCCTCACCTTAGAGACAAGGTAAGGAGCATCAGTTCAACTAAGAAGCATGCCTCCCACAGGGACTGCTGTGTACAGCTCAAATTAATTTAAAGCAGATCTTTCTAAACACACAGCAACAGCCCAGAAGATTCCCTTGCTGAATATCTGGGTAATTAAACTCTTGTCATGTCTAAGCCTGTGAGAGTAATATTTCTGTAACCATGATGGTCTACTGATAAATAAGAGTACAGGTGTGTTGTGGGAAGTGCTGACTTTCCCTCCCCAGGCCTTGCTTGCCTTCTAAATTTGGAAGGAATGGGAGGTGATGGAAAATGGCACATTTTCCCTTTTCCTCCCAGGACCCTGTCCACGTAACATAGGACAACATTACCAAAGTGTTCCAGTGTGTTAGGGTGGCCACACCTATGCACAGAGAAATAAGTCACTAATGTAATGGGTTGGAAAGCCCAATGTGTGTGATGTGAGCTGGGAGCCCACATGTTCAACTCAAGAGCTACAAGCTTTGCCTTCAACCAAGGCCTTTTTCAGAGATGCTGCAATTTGGTCCTCTGCAATTTCAGAGATTTACAGACTCCCCTTTTAATTTAAAAGAACAAAACCAATGTCAAAGATATAAAGGAATAGCTTTGATGAAAAAAAAAAAAAAAGTGATTGCACCTTGTGGCTTATCTGCAGATTTTCTAGGAAAAACAAGATGCACAGATAGATTTGTTTTTAAAACAACCAGTCCCCTGAGAAGGAAGCACCTGGGGGGGAGAAATTCAAAGGCAGCAAACCCTGAAGAATTCTGTGAACATTTTTATTAGATCTGTATTAGGGCAAGGAATATGGATTGGACTGTTTGTTTGTAGACATGTACAGGAAACATGTTTTCTAATCCACATGCTCATATAGGACGAGTTTTTAATACAGAGCTATAATATATATTGTTTGGTGGTACACATCTCCCTTAAGACTGGAGGCTGTCATATAAATGAGCCTGTAGGACTGGATTTTTATTTTTATGTCTGTGTATAATCAATTGAGAAGAGCATCTCAGATAACTATAGGTGACATGATAGATCTCACAAGAATAATCACATTTCAGATGCTAATATAGTAATAGCAGTAAAAATAATACTTGAAGATCTTTGTTAAAAACAAAAGGCACCAAGTTGTATTAATGTTAAATTGAGAGGGGCTTTTACACACCTTCTGAAACTGTAAAACAAATTATTGTTGCAGTCCATCAAGGAACCTTTCACAAGGAAAGCATTTCAGTATGTAGGTATGTCATATGTTTAATTTAAACATAGAAAGTAGTTGTGGCTGAAACGTAGCCCATGTGTGCTACAAGAGTGAAGAAAATGTACATATGTTGTTGACTTTGGCATATCAGCTGAGGTAGAATGAAGCTCTGTTGTCAAAAAGCTGTTATACATATGTTTGTTGCTGTACGTGCCAGTGACATCAAGTCCTGTGTTCACATGAGAGAACTTTGTGGTTTGGAATTCCTCAAGATTTCAGCCAGAACAGATGTCAAATAAAAAAAAAATAATAATTTTATGTCAGGTCAAAGGAGAGGGGACTTCAAGTCTTCTTGTCATATAAATGAAAATAGAACATTTAAATAGAACAAAAAAAAGAGATATTTTAGTCAGTTTTGCTTCAAAGAGTGTGAAACATCTGCTTTTTCCTTTTTTTTCTTTTCTTTTTTTTTTTTTTTGAGACAACTGTTTCAAAATAAGAATTGTCATGAGAAATAACAAAAAAAGGCTTATAGCCAAACCAGTTCTTAGCCCATGAAAAATGTTACTATAGAAAACCCCCCAGCCACATTAATTTTCAGACAGCCTGCTTCTTGAAAACTTTCCCAGTTGCATGTGCATTGACAGAAATAGAAAGAGATAGTCCAGTGTAGAGACTAAAAAGACATAACTAGAATATGGGGAAGGGAGCTGGGGTGTGGGAGCCTAAAAACATTTGCAGTCAAATCATATGTACAAGTGTTACTCAGTTCTCAGACAATAGGCAGAGGGACATGCATTGCTAATTCTCAATAGCAGCTGGCCCGAGGCTGTGACTGCCCCTCTCTGTTATTGACATTTTCTTGTCTTTGTAACCTCTGTGTTGCTGTGTATAACTGGCTTGAGTAAACCCTTAAAGACCCCTCGAGTAAGTAGTACCACTGCATTCCTGTGTGCCTCTGGATGGGGTGCTCAAGGTGGGGTGCAGGCTTCATGATAGACACAGATGTGTCCAAAAACATCTTTCCCTCTGCCTTGGGACAGCCTGTTTGCTGCAACTGGCCTCACTGGAGCTTCTGGGAGCTGAACTCACTAAAGCCAGTGGTGTGTTATTTTAGTTGGAGCTCTCCATCATGCCTGCTCTCACCACCCATGTGGCCACATCTCCGTGGTCTGTAGTGTGTGCTGACGGCTCTACTGTTTTGGTTGAGCTGTTGGTGATGGACTGGGAAGTCATTTCTGGAACCTGTAGCCAGGTCTGCTGTGGGGAGATGCAGAGTAGCTGGCGTGCTTCATCTAACTCAGCGTTCAACACAGTTTTTTTCTAAGTGTGGAAAGTCACAAATGAAATGTGGTAACTTTTAGTGGTTGTTTTATAAATTAACCATACATCTTGAAGGAACCAGGGACATGAGGCAACTCTTCCTGCCTGCTGAATTGTTTCTCCTAGCATTCATTTACCAACACCTCATTTTTTTGGGAGGCAGTCCTCTCTAAATAGTCTTTTTCCATCTTTTCATTGTTCTTGACCATCTTACTGGAGGCACAAAAGGGCATTTCCCTCTAGGCGGATCTTATTAACATGTCCTGTATGATAAAAAGGGCTGTCTGGAAGAGTGCTCCTAAAAACCAGGTATCTGTTTCCAACCCCAGGCATTTAGCATGTGTAAACATCACAGCAAACTACACCTTTAGCATGTAAAAGCATTTAGTACCTGCTGCCAGTGAGTAAGCAAGTGAAACACAACACTGAGAAATATCATCATTTTATGTTCCACAAAGCTAAAAAATAATAACCACCACCCCCAGTTCCAATGGAGCACTTAATCATTAAAGAGTAATTTACTTTGGAAGTAGTAAATGGTTTGCAAGGGGTAGTAATCAATGGGAAATTCCTGTATGTCACTGTTTCTAGGTTGCTAGGTGACTTTAAAGTATCAAGGGCCACCAGTCTACTTCTGAAGTAGTCAAGTGGCTGTGCTGCAGAAATTGCTCTTATAACAGACATCCATCCCAATTAAAAAAGAGAGGCCCTGAGCTAAGGAACATGGAGTCCAAAATACCCTTTTAGTTTCAGAGGTGTTGGCTGACTGTCCAGATTAAGGCAGTGTTGGGATGTTACAGAGAAACCACCAATCATCCTGTAGATATTGGGTGAATAAAGGAAGGAAAGGAGTCTCCATGGATACTAATCCGCCATCTTTTATAATACTAACCACACTGTTCCTTTCTTTCTTTTCTACCTTTATGAATATATTCCTGCATATTTTCAGTTCAGCAACACTTGGTGTTTCAAAGCTCATTGTGCCCAAATAGATGAACACACTATGTTGCCCAGCAGAGATTGGCTCTTTTTGTTGATCTTGTCCTCTTTTAGTATGAAATCATATAAGCATCTCCCTCCTGGACAGCACCAGCTTTTAGTAACTATGAATATTCAGGAGGACTTTGCACCACTTACCACTATTTACAAATTAAAATCACATCTCATTCACTGAAAACCAGAGTGAAACACTGGTTGCTTTGAAGTAGATATACCCTTGCTCTTCGTGTGCTCAAGATTGTACATAGGCTGTTTATAAATACATGAGTTTGTTATTAATAATTCTAGCATGTTTGGCACAGAGGCTGAAATAAATCAGTAGTGAGGCACTAGATGATAATGATACATATACATACAGATAAACTAATTTCCAGAGATTAAAGGAGAGTCAATTTCCTAGATGAACTGTAAATTTCACCACCCACCTGTGGGGTGTGTAAATATAGATACTGGGTGGGAAGCAGGTTTTGTTTTACTACTGACGTGATGAAGTTATGAACTCTGACATGTTGCTGACTGTGGTTACTTGATAAGTGTAAGATGTGTAAGCCAGCAATAACACTAGATGGTACCAGATCTCAAAAATAATATCTGTTTGAAGGTGTTAGGTATAAATACGGCAGTATAAAAATAAAAACAGACAAAAGTAGAGTTCATTCATGGAGGGAAAGAAACATCAGAGGAAGCAGGTCTTTCTTTTTCTGCAGCCTTTTGACAAGGAAATTGAGCACAAAACCCAACAAGTTTAAAATTACATTTAATATTCTGGTAAAGGCAAGTGATGTGCTGCCAGAATTTTAACAGGAAAAACTTTTGAGAGGTTCTCATCCTTCACTGCTGACCCTTGTGATGCCAGCTGGGTAAGACCATTCTCTCCCCATCTTTGCCTCACAGACCAGCAATTACTTGCCCTCCTTCCTTACCCCCACTGGCTTTGCTGCTACTGCCTGCTCTACTGCTGCCCACTGCAACCAGACTAGGACTGCACCTAAACAGAGAGTGGTGTTGGCCAGAGCCCATTCACTTCTGTTGGTTCTGGAATCATGTGAAAAAAGCCATTAAAAATACTTTACAAAACCAAATAAAATAACATCCTTATGTTGTACCTTGAATCATCAGATTACATTCAACCATCTTTTACAGGTCCCAGTCATTAAAGGCTTATCCAGGCCATATCACTCTTGATTACCTATTTAACCAGTTAAAGAGCATCTTTGGTGGCCTCATGTCATTCAGACCAAGGTTCCTCCAAGTGCTTATGTGTTCACCTGCCTTCCCCTGCCCGTGAAATCCTCCTGAGGGGATTTTCTAGTTCTTTCTGGCTTTGGGTGGACCAGCATGATATACACTGTTAACTTGCCTGCATTATGTTCTGGAGCTTCCAACTTCTTTCATTGGAGTAAGTCATGTTCGGGATTTGTTTGCCCCCCAAAACCACAGATTTATTGAATTCTTAAAAATGTGTGGAATGACTTAAAGCTTCAGACTCAAAACAGAAGGAATACATCTGTTCCTCCAGCAAGAGACTACATTATGTGGAAAAATGAAATTGTGTCGGTTTTCTGGGTGCTGTAAATTTGAGTAGCATTTTTGAAGCAAGTGAACTTAGACCAATTACCACCAGCTAAGGATCCAGAGAGAATTCCTGGGGAGTACCAGTGGGTTGCCTAATAAGAGTCAGTGAAGAAAGGACTGTAAAGGAGGGAATCTAAATAAGTGACCGCCAACCCATCTACACTGCTTAAAATTGTTCTGGATGATAATATAATTGTTAAAATCAAAGACAGGGCAAGCAGGATATATCACAAGTGCATTTGGTTTAGGGAATCCTAGAGAAGAACTGTAGTTCTTCACAGTCCCTTGCAGCTGTCTTTGCCTAGGGTATAGTGCTGGAAGTCCCTCTTATTTCCTACAAGTATTGCCTATGATTTTGCCTGCCTTCTCTTGCATTGTTTCACCTAGAAAGGGGCATGAACATTTCCATCTTTACTCATCTCCACTGAGTTTTGCTCTCCATAAAGGCAAAACCACAGGGGAACAAGGAATTTTGGATGCTGTGTGCACTCTGGAGGGCTCAGACCAGGATGTTTGGTGGTAAGCATGGATTACAGGGATCTTAGGTTACTATATTGGACGTCTTTAAAAATATCCTGATTATCAGAAAGCGATTAGTATTTTCTGGAAAAAAGAGTTCCTTTAAAATGCTTCTGGTTAAGCACCCAAGAGCAGAAGGAGTTTTGTAAAGGGCTGGCCTCCTTGTCTTGTGCTGGTGTGAACAACTGCTCCTGGGACTCAGCTGTGCCAGGAGGCAGCTCTGGGAAGCCAGACACACAGGAAGCTCGGCATAAAAGCAAAGGCTAAACAGGTGAGTAATAAAAAACAAGGCAGGCCCATGTGCTGTGCAGATAGCAGGACCAAAATATTTCAGCCATTACCATTCACGTTAAAGTTACCTTCCCCTGAACCAGAGATCTGGCTCAGGATGTCTCTGAACCATTACCTGAAGCATGGGCATGGAAGGGAATAGAAAAGGGAAAGTTCCCATATCAAATGCCATCTTGTTGCTTTGACCAGTCACCTTTTAAATATTTATGTTTTATTTTTATCTGCGTATTAGTGAGACATTATTTGTGCACAGGCTATTAAAAACAGTTCTAAGGGAAACACACTTCCAGCTGGTTTCCTCCTGTTTTCCATCTGCTGTGTGTATGTGTCTTTGGAGGCATTTAACTGTTTCTTGTCATGGTAATTGGTATTTTTTCAGTAGTGAAGTTGGGAGGGGTGGAGGAGAGAAACCCTGAGGCATCTGTGTTTTTGCTCAGTTGATCTAAAAGAGATTATCCCTGGTTCTTCCCTAATAAACGTTATGTGCTTAAAAAAAGATGGGATGGGACAGGAGAAGGGTATCAAACATCAAGTAATATTAAGTTTTTAAGAGTTAACTTCCCTGAATTGTATCTTTGTATTCTTCTATTTATGCATCGCTACTCTTTCCCCATTTAATCTTAAATATGTAAATCCTCAATTTATCTGGAATTACTTAGTGAAAGGCTGATGTGTGAGTGTGGCAGATTATAATATTCCATCGCCACCCCTGATCCTCTTTACCTCTTATTCTTTTCATAGCAGATCAAAAAAAGCTGTATGCGTGCCACAAGAATATATTATTTTAAGAGACTTGGACTTAGAAATTGATTTCCTTGATGAGAAAAGGAAAAGTCTCCTTCTGACCTGAAGGGTCACTTCATAATCCTGTCACTCTACATCAAAAAAGCTTTTTTTTTTTTTTTCTTTTAGTAGAAGATGAGAATATTTCTGAAAAGGAATTAATTTTTCAGATACAGTGAAAACGATAACTTAAAGAGACTTAGCAGATGATAGAGGGCTGTCCTATTAAGAATACATCTTCTGTGATTAGAACAAGCTCTGAATATATTTTAGGGTCAGGCAGTTTTAGATGGAGATTGGGGTTTGTACTTTGGGATGAAACTGATATTTTTATTGAAGTACTTAAGGTTTAAGCTGTAGTCTTCCATTTTTTGCAGAGGGATTTCACCAGTTTTTATAATGGGGATTGGTGCAAGCAGGCAGTAATTTCGATGTATGGATTTTAGTTAATAGGATGTTTGAAATGAAATTACTTTCATCACCAATAATTAGGTTCAGCTACTAATACTTTTTTTATAGTACTTTTCTGAACAGGAAGCACCTGATACCAGTGTAAACTTTCGTAGTCTATATTATATAATTGCTGAATATTTCTTAAGAAAATTCCTTTAAACCATACGCTTAAAAAACAGCAATCCAAAATATTGCTATGCATTGAGTAGCATGCTTCTGACAAATATATGCACAATACACACAGGTGCATATATGTAAATGTCTGATCATGTGTGGAGACATGTAAAATGCTGGCTTTATATATATATATTCTTTTAAAAATAAACACATTATGGGATAACAATTTATGATGTATCATTTAAGTATATAATGTATAAAGCATAACATGCAATAATATGCAATTTAATATTTAGTAAATATTTTTCGGGTATATTATCAGTTCTTATCTTAATTATAGATTGTTTATTTTGTATATGTAAACTCCTATAATAATTGTATCTAGGAGTAGTCAAAAGCTGTGAACAAGGGGCTCAGAACATTTTAAACAGCTTAAAAGCTTTCATGCAGGTGCACTATGAAAAGGGAATGCCACTGCTCTGAAGACCCTAGAATTATAATTTGGTTATAAAGTTGTAATCATTGTATGATACTGTATATCTCTAACATAAGGTATGCATTATTAGAAATGCAGGTTTCCCTTCTTCAGATAAATTGGCTTTTGTCTGGGCTATCTGATGGTTGTTCTAATCGCTCATCTGAAGGCAGCAGCAAAATACTGCTCACTGGTAAAACTGTGCTTGTGATGACTGCATGTGGTCCCGAGGCAAATGCCATTATTGAAGAAGTAAAGAGGTTTTTTTAATTTGAGAACTATTATATCAGGAGAGTTTCTCTTGTTTTGCGAGGCTTTTTAAAACTAATGATTTATGAATATTTAGTGAAGGTTGCTAGCAGTGTGCCTGGCTGCATTTGGAGATCGGCACAGCGCGGTATCGCACTCAGGAGCTGCAAAGCCAAAGTGAATCCGTGGCGTGAGCTCTCACTGGTGATTCCTGTACTAGCCTGACCCCTCAACACTGATGCTAGCTTCAAATTCTAACCAGAGGATCCTGACTGCTATCTGGGGTTGAACTGAAAAGCAGGGGTTTAGTCTAATAATCTAGTTTAGACCTGATACTCCCACAGGAATCTGGTGGCAGGAGCTCTGATACTTTTAATCACGTTCACTGTGTTCAAGGTAGCAGAGGTCTGTGAGAATTTGGAAATAAAGTAAAAGCCCGAATTTGAATCTAAGGACTGCACATAAATATAAACCAGATAATATTGCTTTTATTAACAGAGTATTTGCATGAACTGAATTTTCTGAACCTTAAAAATATAACTGTAGGTCTTTGAGTAATAAGTGGAACTAAAATACAGGGAAATCGTGAGCTTCTCCAGGGCAAAACAGGATACAGGAAAAATGATACTTTGACGGAGGGAAACACAAAAGCTGGACATGCCAAGCTGCCTGCTTCGGGAAAGAAGCGTTCAAAATGGGGAGCCCTGGGGCAGCTTCCCACTCCCAGCCATGTCTTTCAGAGCTCTTCAAGAGGCAGATCTGTGCCTGCTTAATAGATGAGAGAAAAAGAAAAATCCCGGGGTGAGAACTGTTTGCTGTTCTACCCTGGGATAAATTCAGGGAGTTCCAGTTTGCTTACTTCTATACAGTTATTTTTAATTTCAACAGTGCTAGGTGCTGTGCGATTTCAACTACTCGCATAGGCTGGGATGCAGCCCCCTTTTCCCTCCCCAGAGCCCCCCATCTCAGGGCTTCTTTATTCAAGATGTCAGAGCGCACCCATCACCATGGCACTCACGTGCCCTCCGAAAGCGCGCCGAACAACGCGACCAGCATCTGTCGGGGCTGCGTGGCCTTTCTTCCACAGCCACCCCTGAACTCGATCCACCCTGCCCTCTGCCTGACCTCTTCCCAAGGCCTCTTGCTCCCCTCTGCCCGGGTGCCCTGGCTCCGCTCTGCTTTTCAAACTCTCGTCCTTGGAAGTGCCTCCCCACCCTCTGCATCACCCGTGAGACCGAGCCGGCCAGGAGCGAGCTTGCCACATGAATTTCCCTTTGTTTTTCTTTGCGCTTAAGATGGGCCGTCTCCTTAGTAACTTTTGTGGCACTATATGGGAAGGAGCTTATTATGCAAAACATACATTTTTTTTTTGCTCCCTGCTCAAACTTTCGCGGAGTGTTGGCCAGAGTGTTTCAGTGGCTGCACATTGTGCAGGGATATTAACTCCACCGCAGCCCTCTTGTTCATCAGCTCATACATCACTCTGCCGTGGAGCGGCTCCCAAGATTACTGAAATGCAGACTTTCTGCATTTGATCTCAGCAGAAGCTGGAAGTGGCTGCTCTCAGAGCCGAGCCTTCAGAGCTCTTGCACCTATATTTGAACAAAGACGCTAAACTCCCAAGGACAATGTATAAATATTGAAACGGGAAAATAAAACCACCCCACCTATCAGGACAGAGAAGCCAAACGACTGGAATCAGTACAGTGGTGCAGGATTTTCCTACTGTCTCAGCAGAGGGGAAAAAGTTAACTTGGAGAATGATTTGCACATACCAGTTCCCTGAAAATAAAAATGTGGGGCCAGTTCCATAGTTTCCAAATGAAATCTAAACTTCAGCCAAATATTGAGCTGTCCAGGTTGACAACATTCAGGAAACTGCTTTTCTGGAGAGATGACTGCAATGGCAAAGATAAACCGGCAGGAAGGTTTCTTTGGAATGATATGAATTTAATGAATCATATCCACAAAAAGAATTCCCAGCTGGCCTTAAATTTCAGGGAGATTTAAGTGATAAAAGATATTTTCCCTGTCCCTTTAGATGTGTATTAGAGATGAGAGGCCTTAGATAAGCCCTCCTGGGAATCAAGCTTTCCTTTTTCTTTAATTTGTTTTAAAGAAAGAGACAGGCATGCTTCTGAGCCTCAGATGGGTATAATTAGTTTTTTGCTATTACTGAACTTCTAAAGTTGTCTACTCCCAATCTTTTATATTAAACATTTTTTTTTTCTTTTTAAACCCAGGCTAATGCCCAACTACATGGTACAATGTCCCCCTCCAACAAAAGTTTTAAAAAACAGAGCGGTACTTGTTTGCCTTCCCCTTTCCACCATCCTTGTGCAGGGTGCATCCTTTCTCCTATTAACATATTGATTTATTTAAATTAAAAATAATGATCTCCTCTCCCCTGTCCTCCTCCTCCCAGCAGCAGAGTCTGTCTCTGATCCTTATTAACAAATTGATTGCAGTATTGGTGTCAGTATGGCTCATTTAGTAGCTCTTTTGCCTAAGGTCCAGAAGGTTGGAGGAGGGAACAGTTTCCACACGTAGATGCTGGCCCAGCTCCAAGACTGTCACTGCTCGGGTGGAAGGGACAGCTGCTAGAGATGGCACCAAGACACTCAGTGGGGCCCCCTTTTGCATGGTGAGGATCTGGCTGGAAGCTGGAAATCCCATGGCAACTCTTTTAAGTGGGTGTGAGAACAGCATCAGCACCCTGCCCACGTGTCTCCTCATGACCTGTGGGAGCCAGGAGCTTCACTGGTCCCAGACCTTCCACTCCCCAAGCCCTTGCTGGATGCAAGATGGCAGCTGTGCAATGCTTGCCTTGCCAGCATCAAGCACAGGGACCTTGAGGGTGGTGCAAGTCCTGAAAGTATAATGGAAACCTCAGCTGCCTTATATTGGTTGGAAACAAAGCATCAAAATGTGTTTTGGTTGCCTTTGCCCACCTCCTCATTTGCTGGTTTTAGGGTCTGCTCTCTTCCAAGTTCGGGGAAATGCATGAAGAGCTCCTGGTTGGTTCCTCCTCATCAGCATGGTGTGGGTCTTCCCATTAACAACCAGAAGCCCTGGGGCTGGAAAGGAGGTCAGCAGCCATGGATGAAAAGCTACAGCAGAATCTGCTTGCCTGCCCCAGCCTTTTTGTCTCTGGCATTCAGCTGCTCACACCATGCTTGCAGCAGACACTGCTGAAGGTTGGGATGTGCCCACTCTGTATCCCCACAGCCCCCAGGTAGTGTCAGGGAACCCAGCCAGTAATGTGAGCTCTGTATGAATGACTTTGGGGCAATCCTCTTTGTCTCCTCCGGCCTCTGTCAACTGCTGGTCTGGTGACTGGCTTTCCTAATTCTGTGCAGTGCTTGCAGGATGGTAACAACACACCTTCCCACCCCTTGCAGGGTCACTGTGCCCTCCAGTGCCCACCCTCTCAGCCTTGCCATCGGTGTAGGGAAAGGAGCCATGAAAATGAGGTTGTGCTGCTCTGTTCTGTGCCTGGAAAGTGAAGGCAGGGAAGGATGGAGAGACTCACTCAAGGTCACAAAACAAGACACTGTTTTCTTCTGTTATGTACCCAGCTTTTGAGGATCTGCCTGATTCCACCCTGTTTTCATTCAAGCCCACAGCCTCCTGAAACTATATTGTGGCCAGAACTTTTTTTATGGCTTCCCCTTCCTCGGCATCTCCGAAGGGCAGTTGCTCCCCAGGAAAAGCCCAAGGGAGCATGGAGCCCAGAAGGAGAGAGGTGGTTATTCTTGAACTGTGCTTAGTCACCTAAAGCAGATGGTGTTGTTTCTGGTTCCTGATGGGATGACTTTCAGCTCCCAAAAACCTTTCAAGTTTGACCATGCAGACATGCTTGGAAGAATGTCAGATGAGCACACATCTGTCCAAGACCTTTTACCAAACAGCAACATGAGTACAATTATATTAACAAAGGGAGGGCTCACAATTAAAGCTGGAGCAAGTGCATGGCTTGCTTTCAAAGAATGGCTTGAAAAATGTTCTTGTACAGGGCACTCAGGACACAGCAATTTTCTCATGTTTCATTCTGTGAAGTTTTAGATTCTTCTCATTGCATTTTGAAATACACTGAAATAAGCAGAGCTGTAAACTTTACAAAAAACAGAGTTATTGATCTTCTACATCCTTCACCATCTGCTTAGTTCTAGTGTCTAAAAATATTCAGTCCTTGCTCTTGTTCACATGATTGTTGAGAAAATGCTAGAGCTGGTAAATCAGAAAAGCACATTGTGTATTGGGGGGAGGGGAGTTCCATCAGGAAAATATGCTGTCTGAAGGGAAAAATGCAGGCAAAAACAACTCCAGTCCTGTACTTAAACAGGCAAAAAAGGAAGAAAAATAGTCAATCCATTTTTCAAACTGGAGGGAGAAAAAATAGAATATGTTTGGAGTGTGATTTTCTTTTGAAGACAAGCCACACAAACTTCACACCTATACCATACTATAAAAATGTATATTTGTTACATGCTTCAAAGACTTGGGATATATGAATTCCCTTTTAAAGTTTTTTTAAAATTGAATCCAACTGAACAATTTATAGGTTAAAAATATTACAACTGGAAAAGACATATCCACCTCCAGGATATAACAGCAAAAGTACTGTCTTAAAAAGTACACCTTGGGAAATTGTTGTAGTGAACTAAGGGCTGGAAAAGTTGAAAGAAATTATCCTTGTTTTGGCTGAGAAATAAATATGCTGGATGCAGAACTCTGACTTTTAGGATGACTGAGATTTTGAGGGCAAGCAGTATCCATTTATTTCAGTAGAAGCTGCATTAGTAAATTCCCAGCTCAGCTTTAAAAAGCTCAGTTTCTCTCAGGATTTGTGTATGGTGCCCACAACTACAAAACCTAAACATGGCTCAGAATAAATTTCATCACCATATGGAGGTCCCTAGTGAAATCAGCTAGATCATTCTGTGTTAGTTTGTGAATTGCTGATTGGAGTTTGAATGTGAACCCTCTGTCATGGGCTTTATGTGAGTCTCAGGGATGAGGAATTTGGTATTGTTAGAATGGATAAAAAGAAAAGTGGGATATGTTACCATGTACTATTTCATGAATATTATTTACCGATTTATCCAAGTGGCTCTTTTGAGGCACGGTGACATCTGTCACCCAAGGTGACTTTCAGAGGAGAAAACAGAAAAAAAATAATATTAAAAAAAAGGTGGGGTGGGGAAAGTAAGAGTGGGACTTTAAAACAAAGATTTAAAACAAAACTTTCTGGAGACAATATCTGATATCTGTGCAGAGGAAGAAATATGGCTGCATCCTTCCTTTGCTGCTTCATGATGTAAAGAGGTGCCTGATAAATTCTCTGTGTTTCATTAAGAAGTATTAGTCATTTAACTTAAATCAGTAAGTTCTAAATAGAATGAATCTTCTCCTTAACAATTTCCAGGATGCTTGACTTGATTTTTAATCTAATGAGTACAAATTATGAATTGCCAATACCAAAGCAGAAAAATGGTTGGTTTATTTAATCCTGTGTTCTGTGTTTGATGCTGACCAGCATCAAAAGGGAGGGCACAAAGCCCCCATAATTCACCTATACAGAACTTCCTCTCTTCATCTGCAGACCTGGTTATCACATGCTTTGCCACAAATAAGCTAGTTAGACATCCACAAGCTCAAATCTCCCCTCAGTTTATCAGAGGTCACCCCTGAAGCTTTGAGGGTACAGTCAAGGGATTCTCAAATGGAAGATCTTTGTTTGAAAATGACAAATTGTTGGAAACAGAGTGTTTCTTGGAACTAGGCAGAGCTGGGGACCCACCAGTGAAATGCAGGCAAAGGTTGCCCTGGAAGCCTTCAGGAAGGCTTTAACTTGCTTCGCCTGGGGGACTTCCAGGGTTTGTGGATCCAGGGCTTCTCCATCACTTGGACTCCTTTGGAGTTGGAGCCCTCAGGGCCTACAGCTCTAAGGCAGCCTGCTCCAGAATCAACAGCTCTAGGACTTATGGTTCTTCCTCCTGGAGCTGGGAGCTGCAAAAGCCCAGTACTCATGAGAACTCAAACTCTCTGGAAACCCTGCCCGCCCTGTCACCCTGGGCTGTGATGGAGAGAGAAAGGAGGCAGAGCATCCTGGGGAAGGGGAAAGCTGGAAGCTCTCCTGTCATGCTCATTAAAACAAATGTCATGATTGCCCGCTCCAAACTTCCCTTCCAAGGGTAATTTTGAAATGTTTGTTCTGAAACAGAAGAAGGGCATCCCCCTTTCCCAAGTTCTGTAGAGTAGTGCTATTCCAATTGCTCTGAACTGATCTGTTATCTTGGGTGTGAGTGTGCACAGAATCTTATGACAAATCCCAGATTTGGTCCTACTGGGATGTGACGTTTGTCTTTTGGCACATGTAATGAATTTTGTAAAAAGTAAATAAAATACAAAACATCTAGGCCAGGATGAGGCTTAATTAGAGATTGCATGGTGTATCCAGGAGCTCAAGGACTTCTGAGTGTCCCTTCCCCAAAGATGGCTCAGCAGTGATGGGGTGACTAACCACCTAACTTTTCTGGTTGGGCAGGTGAAAAAATATTACTCTTAGAAGTTCAGTATCTGAACTAATTACCTGAAAATGATTGCCTGGGGTTGGACCATTTATTATCTCATCAGCATTCAGTGCCACTTCCATAGGATGAAGGAGAAGGAAGAAGAAGAAGAAAAAAAAAAGCCCAGAAACATGAGAAGGAGAGCAGATAAAAGGACAGCAGTTAGAAGGAAAAAAAAAATGCTTCTTAACTCTACTCTGTACTTTTTCTCTCTAATAGATCCTCCTTTCTATCCACCCTAAGTACAGCAACTGGCATGTAATGAGTTCTATGGGGATGGAGCATCAGCAGCACACTCAGATTTCTCACTTTGTGTTTGAATAGCTCCCTAGATTCCTCAGACTTTTGGGAGCAGAGGAAGAAGTGGAGGCCATATACTTTTAAAAAATATGTATTATACATACATACATATATATATATATATATATACAAAATTACAACATTCAGCTGATAAGTACTTCTGAGGATTTTGCTGTATCTGTTGGCTGGAAGAACAGTTTGGGTTGACATGAAGTTTCCATCTAGACTCTAAGGAAGAAACACTTTGGACAGTGGTTTTGCTAACTGACAGATCCAGAACTTCCTGGAACTGAAGATGCCTCCTGGAAACACACCTGGAACATTTGGAAACTTGGATTTGTCTGAGGGTAGTTGCAGCTGAAATATCAGTTCCACTAACATAGGTATTGAATAGCTTCTCTCCTTCCACTGGATCTTTTATCTTGGAGGTGGCCTTCCACTGATACAGGCAGGATGCTGACTAACAGGAGACTGATGAGAAAGGGCTTCCAGCCATCAGTGTGCTTGATTTCACTGCCAGACAGTATGCAAGAGCCTTGCAGCTGCTGTGGCTCTGCTTGCCTACCCAGTAGCTCTTTCCTCAGCTCTCTGCAGGCTGTGGTATTCCAGGAGCTTCTGCCCTTTCCTATTAGTGAGATTTTCTTTCTCTACATGCAGCAAGCCGAGGAAGCAATGGCTTGCAGAGAAGGTGCTAGCAAACCTGGCTCTTGCTCCCAGCACATTTTTAAAAAATGAGAACATCCTTCCAGTAATCCATGTTTGCATTAGATGGAAATGCTTTGGCTTCTCTCCTGTCCTTGAAAGCCCAGTGGTATAATAGGAATTTGGGAAATTCAGACTCTCAAAAGTAATGTAAAGAACAGATCCACCTATTCAAATGCAGATTGCTGAAGAAGAGAACAAGGGAATTATTTCACACACACACACAAACACACACACACACAAAAAAAAAAATTAAAAAAAATAAAAAATTGTTCTCTAACTTAGGGCCACATCCCACATTTTTAGATGATTTGTGTCAAAAGTTCTGGATTGCACTGTCTGGATTCTCTTGTGCTGCTGGGACACGCACTTGAAGAGAGACTGAAACAACTTTCTGTTGAAAGGTTAGTGTCACACATGGGGCTGTCAGTCCAGATCTTGTGGGAGGAACAAACCTCCTGCCTTTACGATTGTAAAAGTTGAGGGTAACGTCTGAAGAGGAGCCAAAAAACCCATGCAAGGAAATGAAATGCACGCTGTGAGCAGTGCATGTTCCTGCTGCCTTTTGGGTGGTGCTGGACCAGCCCAACCCTGTCTCAAACTCCTCACGCCTCCATCTGTCTCCATTTACTGGGAGGACACTCCAGTGTGCCCAGTGAAGTGCACAGCAATTACAGGGTGCCTCAGGTGGACAACTAAAGAGACATTAATGGCTGCAGACCTGGGGCAAGTCAGGGTCACACAACTGTTTTTTTTAAAAGAGTACCCCACACTGCTATTATTCATTTGGTATGTGCAAACTGCAGGCAAAATGAAAACAGCACCTTCTCTACCCAACACTCCCAGGTCTAGAGTAAGATAGGAAATTCTTCCCGGTACTGCTCCAGTAAAAAAATACAGGTTGGATGTCAGGACTGAGTTTGTGTGGGGAGACTAATTTTTCACTATTCCTGTGATGTAATGTCTGTAAAGCATTCATAAGTGGTAGTGCTGAGCAAGAATGCCAATACCTTAAGAAGCAAAGTTTTAGCTTTCTGCAGCTGTGAACTGTATGCACTGTGTAAAGATGGGCTGTTAATCTTGGACACAATCACAGTTACACCCATCTTCATAGTGGAGCTGCCTTTTGTCTTTGCTGGAGATGTACCAAGTGGCTGGGCATCCAATCCTGCAGCCTCAGGAGTCTGTTGCCATTTTTTTTTTTTTTTTTTTTTTTTTTTTTCCCCAGTGTGGAGACAGACACACTCCTTTAATCAGGATCTCCTCAGAGTTTAAGGAAGGTCAGCAGGGCAGCTCAGGTTTTTGACACAAAATACTAAGGCAAATTTACAGAGGCTTCTTTTAAAGCACTGAATACACAACTTCTGCGACTACTTCTACGTGCAGCTATTTTGCCTCATTTTATCAAAGAGATAGAGGTTGAATATTTGCTCTTCTTTTAAATATTTTTTCTTATCTTGGACTCTGGTGTCTCTCTTACCCCTTCATCCCGTACTTACTAGTATTTTTTTTTTTTTCTCAGATGAGCAGTAGCCATTTCCCCCCAAACACCTGAGCCCTCATAATCCCGAGCACACACACCTGGGTGGTTGCAAGCAGAATGTCTCCATAGCTGTGTAGTGAATTCCTCTGCTGGGTGGGTGTTGTTTTCATGGCAGAAGGCTACTTCTCTCTGAGGCAGGAAACCCTTTTATACTGCGTATTTTAGGAAAGAAAATATTGGAATGTGCTATGAGGGGTGTGGGGGGTTCTCTCTGTTGAGCGTAAAAGGCTGGGGAGTTTTTACTGCTGAACACTATGTAAGATGCTGGTTTTAAAATCTACCCAGTTCATTGCCGAGAGATGGGTGCTCAGTGCCTTTCAGGAGCCGGCCATGTGTCAGCAGCACAGACAGCACTAAGCTAATAGCAAAAGGTCCTCGAGGTTAAGAAAAAAACTTTTCCATAACTTGCGGGAAATTCTTCTTCTTCTCTCCCGGCGCCGGTGCCCGCAGCCTTCCACAGGCTTTGGCGAAGCCCCTGAGCATTGCGGAATAAACATTCGTGCTTCTGACCAGCCGCCGTGACTTTTCCCGGGCCGCCGGCAGAGCCCAGACCGGGAGGAGCAGCGGGCTCGGAGCGGTGCGGGGTCCCCGGAGCGGAGCGGTGCGGGCGCTGCGCGGGCGGCGGACGCTGCGCTCTCCGCGGCCGCCGCTGGGTGTCAGTGAGCTTCTGGTTTCCGTGCCCGGGAAATGCAAAGCACGGCGGCAAAGCCTGCCGCCCGCGGGATCGCTTTCAAAGCTTCCATCGTGATTTTAGAAAGTTTTTTTTTGTTTTGTTTTGTTTTTTTTTTTTACCCCTTCCTCTTCTTCTCCCCTCTATTGGAAAATATTTAGATTAGATTTACACTTAAGACGGCAACTTTGCGGTGACGGCAAGGTTTCGAGCTTGAAAGAAAAGCAAACAGACCGAAATCCACGCAAACGGGCTCAGAAATGGTGATTGTAGTATCTAAATGTTGTTTTGAAATGTAATTTAACTCTAGTCTGGTCAGATCTACAGGCTGATACTCTAATCCCAAGTGAAGCTTCTCGCTGATTTAAGAAGCTTCTGTTGGACTGTTTTCTGGACATAGAATAAAAACCAGAAAGTAGATAGCTTTTTCTTTCAAGAGTTGAAAGCAGCAATCTTTTGAGGTTTTAAGAAGATTTGGAGAATGGGGATTGATCTGCTAACATCAGAGAAGAAATCTGGTGGCAAATATCAAAACCTCATAGAATATTTTAGTACTCAGATACCAGTGACTGTCACCTTTCTGGGCTCACAAATCTAATCATCTCTTCTTCGTATTTCTTTAGTTGCAAAAAACAAAACAAAACAAGAAAAAAACAACCCAGAGTTTGACCATGAGCAGCATAGGATTAGAAATAAAATTCCACCTGCTTTTTTAAAAATCTTACTGAGAAAATGCTTAGACAAGTAAGGGAGCTGCTTCCTCTGAGATTGAGCTGAGCCCACCTGTGCTGAGCCTCAGCTACCTGTAATGCTACCAGATAATTACATTCAAAAACCTGAGCATCAAACACCTGACCCGACCTTGTTGTCACCTGGCAAATGGCAGCACGTAGCAGAATTTCCTTAGAGCAGTCACAGGGAATTTTCACCACAAGCCCAAGTATGAAAAGACAAGCAGGGGGAAGAGTGTGGTCATTGTCAACAGGGAAAAAGGGTTTGAATGTTGCCTCTCCCATTGCAAACTCTGTGGGAACAGACCTGAAACTCAAAAGCTTTCAAAGGGGCTGTTTGGAGGGAAAAACCCATCTGGTTGTCATATCACATGAAGGTGAAGCCCTGTATCTGCAAATGTGTTCACATTGCCTGTTTTACTGGAAAGGAGTGAGTGGGACAGATAAAAAAATTATTAAAAAGTTGGGATTTTTCTTTTTTTCCATCTTTGTCTCACATAATTTTTATCTGAGCTCTAGCAGTATACTAAGAATAGTATTTTATGCATACATCATCTCAAAGGATCCCAAGCAATTTACTGTAGACAGAAAGTGATTTACCCACTGCAGAAATGCAGTTACCTTTGGAGTGAAAAGCAGCAACTGTTTGAGATCACACAGCTGTAGTACCTGAGCATTTAGCATTGGGCATTTCAGTGTCATGTGGAAATCACAGAGGGGAATTTAGAGAAGTGGAAGTCATTTCATAATGACTCCCTCACAGGGGAGGAAAGTGGCAGGTAACACCTTTGCCCCAAGCAGTGAATGAGCCTACAAAAGCCATCAGTTACAACACCCTGCAGCCACTAGGAAACTCCTCATTTTCTCCTACTGAATTGCAAAAATTTCTCCTGTAGCATCTATATTTTCCACAGAGGCTTTTTCTCCAGGTTCTGGCTAGAGTCAAGTCTTCTGTAACTTGTGAGAGCTGTCAAGATCAGAGCCCCAGGTGGTACAGCTGCAGGCCATGTTTAATAGTTAATACTGAACAGTGTTATGACATTTGTATCTTATTATTCACATGCTTTAGGAAATGTGTGTTTTGTTTTTTTTTAAATACACTGTTGAAGTCTGAGATGAAGTCTCAAGAAAGAGCTTCTGATCATTACCCTACGTTTTGCAGCTCGGGAGAATATTGTTGTAAGATTTAATTTTTGACTGACCCAAGCAAATGTCCTTCAGTTATTCAACTCTCTTGATGGGATTATGATTTGAACTTCTTTAGGAACTTTCATCTTGATCAGAAATATGTATCTTGGATGCAGTGCAGAGCACACACTATGGATACAAGACTGACTTTTCAGTTAGGTTGGCATGCATGATTCCTCTTGATTCAGCTGGAGATGGTTGTACATCTGAGAGCACTGCATCTGAGAACCTCAGCTGTGATGCCACTGACCACAAAATGGTTCCATCTTGGTCAGCCTTCAGTTCTGCCTTGCAAGGTGTAAAGGGATCAGGTTAAACTTCTGCTTGTGGAGCTACTTGTTCTTGCTGTGCTGATCGTGCTATGAAGGGTGTTTGAAAAGCTTTTTTTTCTATTGTGGCATGAATGGATAGTTCATCAGTGGATATGCCATATGAGCCTTGCTAAATTCATAGAACCAAAGAATAGTTTTTGTTACAAGGGACCTTAAAGATCACCTAGTTCCAACCCCCTTGCAGAGGCAGGGACCCCTTCCACTAGCCATCGAAGCCCCATCTGGTCTTGCCTTCAATGCTTCCAGGGATGAGGCATCCACAATTTCCCTGGGCAACATGTTTCAGTTTCTCACCCCCCTCACACTAAAGAATTCTTCCTAATATCTAGTCTAAATTTGCCCTTTTCCAGATAAAAAACCCTCATCAAGGGCTACATGCCCTTGTGAGAAGGTCCTCCCCAGCTTTCTTGTCGACTCCCTTCAAATTTAATCAGGAAAAAAAAAAATGGACAGTCCTTTAACTGAAGCAAAGGACTGCTGGAAAAACAAAACTGTTCTATTAGAGTACTGGGTGGTATCTAATGTCTGATGGCTGTGCTGGTGAACCTAGGACAGTGTCAGTACTGAGACAATGCAGAGTCCAGCTTTGATTAAGATAAAAGTCTGCAGGGGGCAGGGGCACAGGCAGAGGCAAGGAGCTTAAGGACGAGATGTGCAGCAGGATAGATTGAAACCCGTTTTGGGCTAAGAATGAACACTTTTTCTGCTGATGAAATTGCAGCATCTGAGAAGAAAGGTGACAGGAAGATACTGTTCCTTGCACATGCATCAGCTGAATTGGCAACTTGGTAATTTGTAGCCTCTATTGCAATATCCATTTTCCCTCTCTCCTTTTTGGAAGCCAGGGCCTGCTTTCCAAGAAGTGGTTCAGCAGTGGGAAATGTGGATGGTCCAGGTGCTATGCTAATCAGATAGATGTTATTTTGGGGTGGGTGGGTAGGTGCAAGCTGCCATTCAAAGGAACATGTGTATATGAATGGCAGGAACTGGCTGGTCATGAGTAGTTGCACCTGCATGTCTGGGAGATCAATGTGATTGTAAATGTTCCTCTAGTCCTGTATAACAAGAGTCCCTGTCTCTCTCCCTTAATAACTATGGGAGAGCACATCCAGCATAAGAGATATCCCATACTTAGAGAAACAGAAACAATAATTTGCAGGGAAAAGAAGGTGCCATTACCTTTATTTTCAGAATAAAGAGTAGATCAGAAAAATGGTGACTCTGGGTTGTATTTATGTTTTGCTACAGGCTCTTATACTTCTGATTTCTCAAGAACTCTACTCTTAACTCTTTTTTTTTGTTCCCATTTTTTTCTTTTGATTCACTTCTCCTTTCTTTTTCTCCCAACAGCTATTTCTTTGAAGTAGCCCAAGGGCGATCCATGTCAGAAACAGACTTGAAAATCGATTTTTAACATGGCTTCCCATTCATACCTCACATCAGTTTATTTATTTGTTCATTTTTGTAGATCTGATTTTTTCTAGTTAAGAACTGTGTAAATAGCCCTAATGAGCCTTGAGGGCTATGATTTGCTTAGAGAGATTGAAACAAGCTGGGAAGTCTCCAAGTACACGGGGCAGAAGGTACAAAACTTAGCTCACCTAGAAGTGGTCAAATAATTCATCCCAGATCCTTTAGATGATGTAATGAGGCCTTTTGTGCTTTTTTTTTGTTATTGTTGCTGATTTGTTTTGTTGACTTTTATTTTTGTAAGTATTGTTTTTTTGCAAGCATTTAAAACTTGTTCAAAAGCTGGCCATATTTAGCATTTGTAATTTATAAGCTCTCCTATGCAATTGATCAAGTAAATCATACCTCATTGCTTTTTTCCCACCGAATGATATTTTGCCATATAAGCCACAAATATTCTTCATTATATGATAAATACATTTTGTGTCAGTGGGAATGGTAACAAGTGCTTCTCTGTTATGAGGATTTCCACAAAAATTCACCTACATGGGGGCTTGTGTTTTTACTGCTTGCACAAAAAGGACTACAAGTCTTGCTCACCTGAATGTTTCCTACCAAGGAAAGAGAGGGGCCGTATCTGTCAGGAAAGCAAATTAATGAACGTGGCAGCACACAGCACGTGTTTTGGAAGCTCTTTTGTTTTGCATGAAACTAATTTCTTTTTCTCTTGCTGGCCTGTTTGCTGCATGGCAGACGTCTGACACGGATTGTTTCTAATGACATCACGATCTGCTAACACATACACTTGCCCCACGCATCAAATGTTTTCTGAGAATATAAAGTGGAATTATTTCGTATAAAAGCATATAGGGAAAACATCCCTGAGCCGTGTTTTCTGAGCAAGATCTCTGTCTGTCTCAGAGAATGACTCTCTGTTTCACTTCCCCTGTATTATCTTACCTACGTGGCTCCTTGGGAACTGCACGGCTGAGCAAGGATGCTTTGCGGCTCAAACAAAGCCCGGCATTGTCCAAGGGGCAGACGCACAAGTCTGGACTTCGCCCCTGGAAGAGAGCAGAGTGACCCTCAGTCTGAGCTCCCCCCAAAGCAAAATGCAGAAACTGCTGCTTTGACCCAGGGTTTGTTCAGCAGCAGCTTTAGGAAGATGTTAACCTTCAGCCACCACTAGTACAGTCAGATGTGAAAGCCGTGGATGAACAAGAACAACAAAAAAAATGAGAGCGGAGCTTCTGTTGACTGCATGGAAAAAAGTGGGAACGAAATTGGTTTCTATGCTTTAACTTTTGGAGAACCTCAACCCATGAGTGCCGGAGGGATTCTTTCTGTGTAGCCCTGGCTGACTGTGCACTGCATAACCCTGAAATGTAACAAATGCTGACCTTGCCTGTAAAAGCAATACATTGTTTTAAAACATTAGTTTCCTATTCCTGACAGATAAGATGAAAAGTTAACAATGCGTTAAGGCTGTAAAATCTTGGCCAGAGTTTAGATTTCACCTCTGTTTAACTTTTTGTCAACAGATTGGCATTTTCCTCCCCATTCAGAACAGTTGGGTTTTGCTTTCAGCGCTGAGTAATAGCTCTTAGATGCTCTCTCACGCAGAGATTTGAGTTCAATATTAAAGCATTGATAACAGTCTTATTATCGGAAAGACATGGCCTATGGGCTCAGAGGGAATCTAAAACAGCTCTTTCAGAGCAATAAAAGAATGGTTCTACATTATGTGACATGAAGTTCCCAGATACATTACTTAACCAGATCACGGCATGCTAGTAGATTCAGGCACATGCAGGCCCGCTAAGTCTTCCTGAAATTACTTCCTTTCAAGAAAACAGTGCCCCAGTGCGAGATATCTTTGCTAACACACTGGGTATAAATTACTGCTCCTGCAAGTTAAACAGCACAGGCAATACTCCCTGGGAGAGGCCATGTTGTTTCAGCAGGGTGACAGAATCACGCCGCTGGGACTTAAAGAGTTAATGGTATTAGCTGGGGGCTATGTTTCAGTCGCTCTGCTTTGTGCTGTGCTGGAGTTAAACGCTGCTGAAACTAAGTTAAGGGCAGTGCTGAATATCAGTATATCCACTGAGCCAAGGAGATCCATTTATTTTTAATTGAATTAAATTGCTCACAAAATGAAAGTAGCATACTTTCATTAATATTTAATTACTTGCAGTGTTAAACAATGATCACAAAGAAAACTTTGCTGGTGTCTTTTCCATCTCTGCATTTTTCTATTACTTTGTTGCATGAGATGATCCTGTTGGCCTTCCTGTGATTTGAATGCTAAAGGCTACCAAGGCCGAGTCCTACCAATATTTTTGGCATGGTGTTGAAGCTTTGGTGTTGAAGCTGCCATGGAGCTGCAAGCAAGGAATGGAGAGTGGGAGTTTTGTAGCCAGACCAGAGAGAACAGCTCTTTTTTCACAAAAAATTGGGCTCCCCTTAACACTGGCCTGAAAGTCATCTGTAGAAACAGCAGTGTCTCTGGAGCAGGCAAATGCTGCCATGGGTCTTGCCACTTCTTCTTGTTATTTGAGTGAGCTCTCTGGTTGATAGGGGTTAAATAATAGGATGTGGGTTTTTAATTTCAATTGAAAATCCAAATTTAAGCATGATTTTGAAATCTTTGAACTTAAAACAAGCCTCTGCCCATGCATTACCAAGGAACCGAGTTTCTGAGGGAGTCAGATATACCAATTGGCTCTACAACTCTAATCTCATACAAAGAATATGGCCCATACTTTTCTTTAGTGAGGTGCACTAGATACGCATATATATTCTTCCACCTACTTGTATTAAGTAGGTGGAAGAGTTTGTATGCAAAAAGCTGAGGTATTGTGATGACAGCAGACATCACTATGGATGCTACAGACCTGGGCAAATTAGGAAACTCTTCCATATGTTTCCTCTCTTACACAGAAAGTAAATAGAAAAGAATGCTTTTGTCATTGAAGCTTCACAGAATTTTTTCATGTATAATGTGCTTTTAAGCATAATACAGTTCAGACAGAAATGAACCTAGTCTGGCAGCCCAGAGAGAGAGACACTAAGGCTCCAGAGGTTTGACTGCTCTAATGGCTGCTGGTGGAGCTAGGTTGGTTTATCTCAGTTTGGCTTTTGGGAGTATTGAATGGATTGAACTAAAGGCATAACTTCTGAAATGAGGTATGTCTTTTATATGCTACTTTCATTCAAGACCAATCTCTCTGTGTTTCACAGAATATCCTCATGTCATTCATACAAAAGGTAATGCTATTAAACCAGATCTAATAAGCAACTTCTAAGTAAGGAGGACAGGGTATTTCCTCCTCAAATACTGTTTGTAGTTTGAATATTGCTAAAGAAATTGCTTGGCTCCTTATCGCCGTGCTGACTATGTCTTCTTGATTCAGAAATCACTTATTGTTGTAGGAAATGCCAGACCTGTCATTCCAGCACCACACTCAAATTGTGAATGTGTGCATGTCTTCTGTTAAGGCTTAGGTCCATCTTAATTCAGACCCTCTTTACAGGTAGCTCCAGGTGCTCAGGTCTTTCTAAGATGTAGGCTTTCCCTGTATCAGAGGAAGGAAGTGATAATTCCTTGGGGTTCCCATTGGAAAAATGAAAAAATTGTCAAGAAAAGGAAAAAAGTCAATAAAACACTTCAAGCAGCACATTTCCAAGCAGTCATGCTACTTTTAGTGTGTTAAAGTCAGCTGGCCTTTGGACAAATGCCTCTTCATAACACCACCCGAGGTGTGTGATAATCACCAAGAAATGCTCTACCTGTCATGTCTTATTGCTTAAATATTTATGCTTATGACATTTGATTCCTACACTCTATATGTCATCAGAATGTTTCACTCACAGTAGATATGTCATCACCCACCAGGAACAGCTGACACTAAGGATTAGAACACTTTCAAATTAAAAATCCCTAAACAAAGAAATGACATGCTAGTAATTGTCCAGGGTAGTATAAATCAAATATACAATGATATGAACTAATAGATTTATTACATTAAGCTGACCCAGCCATTTAATTTGATTATTCCTGTGCCTTGCTTAACTCTATGAAGAAAGCACAGAAAGAATAGGACTTGTATTAATGGTACTTCTGATTCTGATGAAGGTCATGGTGTATTTCCTCTCAGTACCGTGTTGTGGAGTCAATAAGGTAAAGTTTGTGTTCTGTGGCAGAAATTGCCAGAGAGCACTAAGTGTGCCAAACGAAATCCTCCTGCTAAGCAGAGGCAGAGGATCTGGTACTTCTGCCCTTCACCCACCTTTCCCTGCTGTGGGCCAGGCAGAGTAGATGCCCACCCTCCCAGCCTCCAGCTGTGCCCTGGGCAGCAATCCTGCCTCCAGGTGATGCCTAGAAACCCTTGGCTACAGAGAGATGCATCAGGGATTCTCAGCTTTCAGCACCATTCCAGCAGCTGCTTTTGGTCTCTGCTGAGGCAACCAGGGTGGGATGGGTGCAGTCATTCCACAACTTAGGTATGGGTCCATGGGCTGCCAGCTGGATCACCCTAGTGCCAGATGTTTTTAATTGGATTTAAAAGCTGTGATGCTGATATTCTCTAATAAGCCACTGTATATGATGGTGTTGCCCTTCACTGAATAGAGACAAAGCTGGTCGTTTATGCATTGGTAATCACAACAACTAATTTCCTGGTTACACCCAGACATATTTGCTTAGGGTCCTTTTCGGTCTGGAACTCATCTATACCAAAACTAAAAAATGACATGGACACAAGTGGGACAAAAGTGTAAGCTCATGCTACATGTGAAAACACACAAATTGAAACATACAGTATGAGATGAAGATGTGTAACTGTACTCCTCTCCCACTTCCAGTCCAGTTAAAGATTAAATTGTATAGGCCTAATATTTTGCTGCTTGAAGAATGTTATCAGTTAATAGCTATAGATCCATTTTGAGCATTCTTCAAGAAAAATTCCCCTCTTAGAGCTGTGTGCTGGAAATTGGCCTGAGACAGTGTGCTCTGACTGTGTACATAGAATGTTTTTTGATATTCATAGGGGAATCCAGAACACTGGATTTGCTCTATGGCCCTAAGTGAAGGACTCTTCCATTTGTGTCAGAGTAGCATGTATCAGCGCTTTCACTCATGGATTCTGTACATCTCCTTCAAACCAGACCAATTAAAGCAAGCACCATGTGATATGTCCTGGCAGTGGTTCAGCGGGGCATTGAACAGCTATATATATCTGGCACAATGCAACTTACACACTGCATGTGGATCTGAACATACAAAACAGCTCACCCAGGCTGGCCCTACACACCCAAAAAGATGGTCAGTTGTCCACAGCCACTAGCAAGAGTGGGAGCAGTTGCCTTCCATGTCTGCTGCTCTGCATGTTTCAATCCTGCTTATAAAGTTATCAAATTTTATGCCCTTTTCTTTAATAAAGGGGTTATCTGAGGGGAGGGAGGGGACGTTGTTTTGGCTGGAATTTCACAAGGCACAGGTGGTACAACCAGCTGCAAGATCTTTAGTTCTTGTTGGCTGTACACCAGCTCTTGGTCTTTTCATAGTTCTTTCACTGGTAGTGAAGGAGGAGGAGTGGCAGGAAGGGACAGTGGGCCCTTGATGATGTTGTTCAGCATCAGCAGCTGTCTCAGGTTGGCATTGGGCTCTGGAACAGTTCCTCAGGAGGTGTTTATACTGAACCATTCCCTAGTGACACTGGACGCAATAACAGAAATGGTAATGCAGTGAAATGTTTATTGAAAAGGATCCATGCAAAAGTCTGCCCTGTCTGAATTTCCATGTGCAAACCCATCTTTTACTTTGTAAGCTGCCTGGGGTTGTACAACAACCAAACAAAAGACACGTCTCCATAGAAAAGGATAAGTACTTCCACAAATGATTCCCCTGAATGCCACAGCATAAACTGTCAAAATGGACACAGCACCCAAGCCTCTAATTAACCAATTATTTCTGAGGCTGCTATGAGTTGAATGACTTGAGATATGGAGTCAGATCTCAGGCTTACACAAGGTGGCATATTCCTGAGAGAAAAAACACAAAACACAAATCCTGTCAGGGTGTGGAATTAGTGAGAAACTTGCACAAGCACGCAAAACAGTTTGGGGAGAAAAGAGTTTGAGGGAGAACTAGGAGGAAGCTGGCAGTTGCTTCTGCAGAAAGCTGGGGGTTTCCTGAATGATACAAGAATTCTGTGGGGAAATAAGGCTGAAAACTTGAATGTCAACAACACTGGGACTGTTTTTTCGGACTGCTATATTCTACCATACTTCATCTCTCAAATGCCTGGGGAGATCACAGGAGCTTGACTTTGATGGCAGAATGTCTTGAGAAGTTGTTTGTATTGGTAGGGCTTTTGGATTTGTCACTCTGTTAGTTGTGTATGTATGCTCTCAGAGGGTTCCTTGGAAAAGTTCCTTTGACCTTCCATAACACTTTTTGACCACAGAAGCATCAATTGTTAGAGAGCTCTGAAGGTCCTCTAGGTCATCCTCCTGCTTGGTGCACAGCTACTCCTAACTGTCCAGATAATGTCAGGTCTTTTTTTTTTTTTTTCAATGAGTCCTGAATTCCTTCACTGATGACACAGTAGCTCTCGGGTAACCTGTTCCTGCACTACTCTGCTGAGTAAGTTTTGCCTAGTGTCTATTCTGAATCTTTTGAGCCACAACTTACATTTATTGCTCTTTGTTTTCCTGTCTGCCACTAGCAATAAGAGCAGCTCCGTTGTTTTTGTAATTGCCCTTCAAGTATTGACTAGACACTTTGCTTCCCAGCCTCCTCTTCACCTCCTTAAATAAGCCTCAATCTTTCCCCAGCGTTCACATGCTTTAGCCCTAATGATCATTGTAGCCTTCTGCTGGGATCTCTCCAGTTTCACAACATTCTCTTTGACTTCTGGAGTTTCAAAGCCAGAGAGGGTGGAGCTCCAGGTGGAGCTTAATAGAGAGGAATGAAAACTTCGTTTGTTCTGCTGGTGTGCTCCTCTTAACATAGCCTGCTATGGGCTTTGCTTTATTCTCCCTTGGAAAGGGCTAGTTCCTAACCAGACAATGCTTTGACTGGTGAGTGTGGCCTCCTTGTCAAGGCCTCACTGGAGGAGAACTCCAGCTGTGAGAAACAGAACTAACAAAGAAGAGATTTGGGGGAAGCAGTTTAAAATAACCCGGTCCAGTTTTCAGAAGCGAGGGAGGTGCTTGGGTAAGTTGTACCTCATGCAAGCAAAATGCCAGTGAATAAAGTGAACAAAGTGAAATGTGCCCAAGTCACTTAGACACTTCAGAAAATGTTACCCCAGGTTTGTCTCAGTCAGTTTCCTTTGCTTTTTTCTCCTGTCATGTGCATAGAGTATTGTAGAATGCAGTATAAGAGCATTTATTCAAATACAGCAAAAATCAAGCTCCCCTTTCTCCGCTAAACCTGGTGTAGATTTGTACCTGCAAACTGATAGAAGAAGCCTCATTTCTCCACACACATACAAAAAAAAAATTTCTCTCTCTGGGAACATTTAATATACAGAATGTGTGAATAAAAAGAGGGGATGTAACATTTGTGAGATCCAGAAGCTTGTGACAGCCACTCAGAGAACAAAACACATGTATTATGACAAAATCACAAACTGCTGGCTTGGCAGATTCCCTGGGAACAGGCGGGGAAGGTGATAGCTGCTCGAAAGTCAGAGAAAGGATCAATATTGAATAAATCAAAACAAATATGTGATAGGTTCTGAGAACGATATAAAAATTAAATACCAGGGAGTTTGAGGCATGAGAATATCCAATTACTGGGCTGGTGCTACAGTAGCTGTCATACTGAGGAAAGGAGGAGGGCAGGATAAAATTACTGTAGGGGTAATTGCTGGTGGTAGTCTGATTGTTTACCCAGACAGCCTGTCTTGATATACTTAATGCAGGAAGATCCTTCTGCTTGTATTTTGTAGGTGGAGAGATTGAGGTACAGACCACAGATCTCTTATTCTTCCTGGTCCTTCACTGGAGCTCACTGCCTGTCCCACTTCCCCCTGCTACCTGTGCCTCTCCCAGCATTTCAGCTCTGCTTGATTCCAGCCTGAATTTGAGTTTGCTGTTTGTGTTGCAGTGCCCAGCAAAGGAAATAGCCACTTAGTCATAGAGGGATGGGCTGCTTTCTGCAGAGAATATTCAAACCTAATGCAATACAAGAGGAGTAAGGCCTCTGATACTGATGGAAGATTGGGATTTTCCTTTGTAGCAGGAGTTTTTGTTTAGAAAACACCTCTTTACTGTGATTTTTTTTCCCAAATCTGCCTGCTTGCCCTAATTTTGTTTTCCTTGTCTTTTAAATTTTGTTTCACTTCCACTTTAAATTTAAAGTGCCAGAAAGAGTCATTACGACAGTCTTAGTGGTTATATGGGCTTTGTGCTGGCTATCCACACAGAGGGAATTTCACCCTAGGAAGTTTTCCACTGGAGACTGGATAAGCTTACAGGGAGCAGACAACCTCTTCTTTCCGTGTTCTAAAGTTGGTTCAGGACACTGAAGACAGTACCTGTGGCAGTATTTCTTATTTGTCTCATAATTGTGTTTAGTGAGCTAGCTATCATATGACTATAGATAAAGAGAGCATTGCTGTTCCAGAAAGTCTCAAATTGTAGCCCCATACCTACATCTCCTGGCACCTTGGACTGCTGTGACTTATTTACATCAGAAATATGTGATTTTAAGACTGAGATTTAGAAAAATATTGTCTGTAATAAAAAAATGAATCCCGTATCTTTCCAAACTTTCTTCACTAACATTTTTCTTCTTCTTCATTTTTTGTCTCAGAAACAAGACATGCTGTATGGTATATTCTGATTTATGTCCCTTTAATGCAACAAATATCAGACGACCTAGCAGGATGTATGGATTTTCTTTTATCCTTAACTGAGCACATAATGTTAGCAAAATGAACATATACCATCCCCATCCAACTGAACTTCGGTCATATTTCTCACATAATTTTACCTCACTCTTTCTGCAGTTCACTGCAACAATATCTTGTCTTAGTATTTTTGTAAGACTACCTGATAATGCAAATTCTACAGCTAAAGGGGAGGAGAAAGCAAAGGGGCTGAAGCACACTGCCATAGCTTTTGATGGAAGATGCTGTGAAAGTGCAAAGCTGTTATTATTTTTATTATTACTTTACAGTAATAATAGTAGTTAGCACAAAGTAGTTAGCACACAGTTCTGTGACTAGATGAATTAAACTCAAAAGCAAGGGCTGGTTTCAGCTATTCCTTACTTAATCCTATAAACAGTCAATTGATATCTTAATATGTATTGCTGTTGCTCCTGGCCAGGAAGTCCTGGGGGAAGATAAGGTATTATTGGTTTTATCTGCTGTGTGTCTTACATAGAGGGCAAATACAGTTTCTCTTTTGTGTGGAAAAATCTTGATGTTTAGGTGAGGTTCTCTGATTTTGAAGCTTGAATTTTGTATTTGAATGCATCAATGTACAGACATTTTGGTCTCAGATACAGGAAAAAAAGTGGCATTCTAGCTTAACTCTAAGTAGGCAGGGAGTTGCCCTTTGTTTTCAAGTAGAAAACACCTACTCAGGTATTTTTCCAGGTGGGGAAAACAATGTGTGACTAATATGGACCTTGTTTCTGTGCTAAAGTGGTGTGTGAGCTCTGATTGCTGCAGGTCTTGGAGGCAGCTACATAAGCAATGGTTTATAAAATTAACCTGCTGCTACTATAAACAGACTGAAACCTCACTTGATACAAGTTGATGTAACACTGCTAATGTTGTAGTCTCATTTTCCGACCTTAGTCTCTCATCCAGAGTACCAGAAATATCAGAAGCCATACCCCAACATCTCCAGCAATAGCAAGATAAACCCTGCAACTGACAGCACTTCAGGTTACATCAGCTGAGGGGCTGACCTAAAAGCACTACAAGACCTGTGGGTATTTGCTGAGCGATGGGAACATTTTCTCTAATTTGTCTTTCTCTAGGCAGCCAGAGAGTGGTATTACCACTTTTTATCCTCTCTAGTTTAGAGCTGGTAACAACTGTTCATGCAGGGAACTTGGTTTACTTGAAGAAAAGCCTCCAGATTTGGACATATCTAGAAGTGCAAGTGCTCCTCAATGGAACCCTTTGACTTCAGGCCTGTTCCCCCACTAACTCTTAAAATGTATTGTTGTACTACATTGGTGTAAATCTGCTTTTAGTCTGGATTTACATGCCTATGTCTTGCAGGGCTGGAGAGATATGTCCTTGGAAAAAAGCAGCCTCAAGCATCTCAGTACAGCCTTTGGCAGTTAACAAAACCAAGAGTTTGTTAAACAGTAAAAGATTCAATCAATAAGGAGAGAGCAATCTCACAGCATTGTTGTTTGGGTTGTTTTTTTTTAAGTTTGAAAAGGAATTTTAGTTAATTAAAACTGAAGCAAAAAACAAATAAAACAGAAGTTGTGTGGATTTAGTGAGCATTCCTTGTCCACGTGGCCCCAACTCTCTATCCATGGATGAGAGCTGCTCTTTGTGCTCACCCTGCTGAGTCTCTGCCCAGCCCCTTGAAGACCTGGGTCATGGTGCCTGCTGAACCTCCTCCTCTTCTTCCTCCTCCTGCCATCCCTCCAGGGTCTGAGCTGTCTGGGGCCAACAAGGACAAACAGAGGATGTCTGGTACCCTAAGTCCTGTGCTCTGCTGTGCTGGTTGTGGTATGGTGCAGGTTTGGGGATGTGAAAGGGGAAGCTTGTCCCCTTCTCCGTGGTTCAGCAAGCAGAACTTATGGGATTCAGCAGGAACCTGAAAGTTGATCCCAAAAGGGGGGGGAGGAGGCTAGAGTTTGGTTCTGTGGTTTGCAGGAGTAACTCCAGGTGAGCCAACCAATTTTGTGTTTTGTTGCAGAATTTGGTTGATGAATGGACCTTTATTAATATGGTACTGCCTTTACAACGCAGAACCAAAGCTTGGGGTGGAGGTCAGTATGTATACCCCCAGACACCATATGCCTGACTGTGTGTAAGTCATACCAAAGCAGAATGCTGCCCTCCTCTTTCTGAGCCCTCTATGTGCCTCATATTTTGGGGTGCATAAAAATATCCATACCCTAACTTCCTTGCACATCCCTTTGAAAACAAGGCCGTTTGAATCAGACCATTGCATCAACAAAATCTCAAACAGGAACAACAGAAAAGGCAAAACCCTCATCTCATCCACCTCCAAACCATTCTCTTTTGCCATGAGCTAAAAACCAGCAGCTTCACTTGATTTCATTTTTGGTAATAACAACAACAGAAATTTGCATCTGGGCTGACAATGTGTATAGTGTATGTTAGCCCAGTGTGATTTCAAATTGGCATGTTGTAGCAAGCCTCTGAAAAAACAGGATTTACAAGGGAAATGCTCACAAACACTTCACTATGGTGGCACTTGCTCTATACTATATAACACACACTGAAATGGAACATAAGTCTCTCTTAATTACTGAAAATATTTTGGGGCTGCCTTGTGCTCGAACACTCATTTTCACCTTGTGTTTCAGAGAATTTTTTGCTCTTTCAAAGCAAATTTTATTCTAAGCCACCTATCCTTAAAAAAATGCAGCTAATCACAGTCAAAACAGCAGCAAACTGCATGTGGTTTTTTTTGAAGGCTATGTACAATAAGAATTTCAAGGCTGCGTGGACTTCCATGACACATATTATTGCATGAGCAAAAAACCAATCCTGAATGGTAATAACCATTTGTCAGAAGCAGCATGGAGGATTATATTATAACCCTCTGTGTGTGTGTGTGTGTGTTTGTGCGTATCCTATATAAAGCAATCGGACACCTTCCAATTTCCAAAAACCTGATAATGTTAAAGTTTATTTTATCACAGCCAAGGTTATATTTTCTTTCAACTTCATAGTGACCCTTGGAGAAAGAGGAATAATGGATTGGGAACCTATTATAGCTATTCTGTGTTAAACAGCCAAGTAAAGGGCAAATATAGTTCTGTAGTGGAATCAATCACTGAACCCATCAGTGAGAATGACCCTCCTGGCCCCCACCTTCTTCCCCGTGCCTAAGAATTTGCCATATTCAATCTTTAGGCTCTGAACCCAAATGCCCTTTGAAAGTGAATTTATGATCACTTCATCACGCTGTCTATTAGCTCACTTTCTAACAAGTAGGATTGAGAAATATACGGCAGGAACTGCAACGGCACATTTCCAACTAATGGTTAAAATGTCAGGGCGATAATGTACAAGTGCGTCTGCCCTCAAACACAAAATCAAACGCAGCTTTACAAGGGCTGTCGCCATTCCACTTTAGTTAAAGACTTGCAAGCTTCCTTCTTCCCCTTTGCAGGGCTGCAGTTTGGAAGCTGCTGCATCTCATCAGGGCTCGGTCTGCCAGTGCTGTACTGTACTTCATTAGGCAGCTCTATTTAATGGTTTCAACAAAAGCCATCATTTTAGCCCAACTGCCTTGACTAAATTAAAATTTCCAATCTCTGTTTTAGTGTTCTGCAACTGATGTATACATAAGCAAAACTGGTCAACATCTGCCAGGGGGTTGGCCAAAAGTTCTGTAAAGATGTACTTCACATTTCTGAAGCATGTGCAAAGTAACAACGTACTTATCCTCCTGAGGGCTCTCATGATTTTACTTCACCATTTGTTCAGACACACTTTAGCAGCATATAAGCCATACAGTTGATTCTCCCCTTGGTTGCAGTTTTATCTGTAGTGTCATTTTGAGTAATTGGGGTATGGTAGCTGATCAACTTTCAGGTTTCTCATTGGCAGAAAGGGACTGTATTGGCACCAAGAAAGAATATGATGGGTCCTCTCGGTGCCTGAGCAAGTGTCCCTCTTTTGCACTTGGCTACCCAAGGCCATTAGAAAATAAGCTTAATAAAGCAACTCAGTGTATACATCTTAACTATTCCCAGCCAAGGGGATGCAGCTATAGAAGAAATATTTTAAACCAATATGAAAGATGGTAAATGTACATATTTAGTCAGTGATCTGTGAAAGTTTTTGAATTAGTTTTTAAAGCTTTGTTAAGACCAGAACGCACAGATGTTGAAAACAAGTTCAGATGTAGCGACAGATGGTATTTGATTATGAAGCAGACTGTTCATATAATACAAAGATGCTGCTTCTGCCATACACAAGTAACTGCAGAGAGTGCAGTAGAAATTTTGGAAGGCAGAGCAGTTCAAGAGGTTCTTTGTGCGGCAATAACTTTCACGTTTTTCCAGCAGTGCTAGAATTGGGATAATTTACTTTCTTTTTCAGTCAACACCCTCACTGCCCCCCCCCGCTCCTACTCCCCCTCCATTTTCTCCACTCTTGTACTTTTTTCTTCCTCTTTTCAGGTCATTTGAAATCAGATTAATACATTTAATTTATATTTATGGAAGAACCACGTTCCTTAAGGTTATTAACAAAAAATAACTACTATATATTACTGGTATTATTTATTAAAAAAATAAATTAAGAGTACCCCCTTTTGGACAAATCCTGAATTTTGCAAGTGATGTAATCCTATATTCAGAATCACAAGGCAGTTGTACAGATCTTTTGCTGCACATACATGTGCATTTCCTGGGATTGCTGCCATGTCCGTGTTGTCAAAATTGCAGTCACCCCCCCCTTGCACTTCCCTCCTCCAAAGAGATAAAAAAAATGGTGCTGAAATTTGGAAAGACCAGGAAGGGTGTTTCCCTCACAAGGTGCCCTTGTCAAGGGCAGGGCTACCCACTGCTGGGCACTGGCTTCATCCCCTTGCTGAGAAAGGTTCTGGTTGTGGTGGGGTGTCTGGACCCTTCTGACACTGCCATCCTCCAGCATCTCCCACTTGGCCCATGGGCTGTGGACATCAGTACCTTATCTCAGAGCAAGAAGCAGCTTAGGTGGCCTTGGGTACTGCCCAGCCACCTGGCTGCTCCACCCAGCACAGAGTCATTCCTGGCAGACCCAGGTTTCCCTCAATGCCCCCCTGTGGCACCCCCAACCCTGCTCTTGCCCCTGCCTGCAGCTGAGGTGGCTGCCCTGTGCCCCCCTGTGCTGCAGCCAGCAGCCAGTCGTGGCCCCCGTGAAAGTCTGACGAATACCCTGCAAATTTCTGGAAGGACAGAAAGGCCCTTCCCAAAGATGTCACCTGGCTCATGGGCCAGGGAAAATTCTTGCCACAGTCAGGCTTTTCCAATGGCTCTGTGGTCCCTGGTTTTGTGAAAGCAAATTGCTGGATGAGCTGTATTTTTAAAATAGCGGCTCTGGTCTCGTGCAAGGATGTAAAAAGATGCCATAAAGCAAGGTTTCCACTAGGAAATAAGATGGGAACAGCAGCAGCGTGTCCATTGCACAACATGAACCAGGGGCTTTGGGAGGGCTGTGCAGGAAGCCCTTGCTCAGGCTGTTAATGAATAACGGGGAGTGTTAATGAGTAAGGCAGAGGGCTGGCAGCAGCCCGGCGCCCAGGCAGGGGGCTGGAGGACCAGGCACCATTCCTGGTGCCGTGGTGGGCAGGAGAGTGGTCCCAGGGAGGAGATGGAGCCATCCCGTGTCTGTTTTGCTGTCTAAAAAATGGGGACAGGCAGCTGATCGCGTGAAAAGCTTTGAGCTCAGCCTTTTCAAAGTGCTTGAGGATTTGGCACTCCATATTGGTGAAGTTCCCCTCCTCAGCTCTCGGTTTCACCAAAAGCTGGGAAGTCATAACATGTAATTCCATGTGAGAAAGCAGGGAATTTCTGAACACACACATTTTATTAGGAAACACTTGAAATGCATCCCTTGACCCAAGTGTCTTATGACTTCCAAGGTGTTTTCAATCTCCGGCAAACTCAGGGTGCACATTTTTCAGATGAACCTTTAAAGCAGTTTAAACCTTAGCCTTGTGGGCTGTTCAAGATCCACTCCTAACTTCTGTAGCTTTCTTAAATAAGCCAGCAACCATTGTCGTGCATGAGGGGCAGGTAGGTCTCCAGTCTGAATGGTTGCTCTTCAGTCCAATTCAGGCAGCCATGCAGTCCCTGGCATGGGCGTGTTGTCATCAGACCCTTATGTAGATTACTGAGAAACTGTAAAAACAATATTTAAAAAAATGTGAAGTACCTCCACTTCAGAGAAATCTGGGTGCAGGGTTTTGACTGGAGTATCATCTCTTCCTATAAAAGCTCTGACCAAATTATTGAGCTGATAAGTGATTCCCTTTGGTTTTACATGTGCTGGCATGAATTATCCTTGAGTGTTGCATATTAGGGTTGTTTTGTACTAAAAGGTGTTAAACACTTGTAATAAATATTTTTCCTTATTTCCCCTAGGACACAGTTCCATCTCTGGTTGGTGAAGCATAAAAAAGAGCTGTCATGCCCAGTTTTAATAGGCAATAGGATTTCAAGCCCCCAGAGTTGTTTCACAGTCTGGCAGTGGCCATAATGAAACTGGCCACTGTTGCCACAAGACTTTTTCCTCTCATGCGTTCTCCCCTGTTACCTCCCACAGCTGCTTGACTGGCAGATCTCTTGCAAACTGCAAACATATTTACATTGGAGCTGGTAGTATTTCTTTAGCTATCTGTGCCATCTTTCTCTCTCTCTCTCTCTTTTTTTTTTTTTTCTTCTTCTTCTTTCCTTTGCCTAGCTAGAGTCTCAACCTAAGTATGATTTTTAAGAATAAAATAAAACAGCGTGCAGTTAACTGCCTTTGGGTACAAACAGCAGTTCATTTTCATGTGTTTTGTTGAAAAACAAATAGCTTGTTCGGTTGTTTGTTGTTTTGTTTTGGTTTTTTTTCCACACTGATTCTCAAATAAATGGGAAGGTACCACTATTCACTCACCCAGCCTAGGGTTTATTAATGAAAATGCAATCACAGCCTCACAGACTCTGTGCAGAGTGAGGTGTGGGGGGGTCTTTCCTCTGCATTAGAGTCAGTGTCTTACTCTGCTTTGGAGGCCTGGAAAGAGACAGAGAGTCCTAAGCCAACAAGAATTCATTTGAATGTCTAAAACCAAATAATATGTAAATATACTTCTTTCACCTCTTTGAGGTAGACATAGGCTAGTGACACTAATAAGCTGTACTCAAAAATGAGCACTGTAGCAAGTGATGGATTTTTTGCACCCACCAATCGATCAGCCTTTAATAGGCAGCTTCTCCAAATGCCCCCAAGGAGGCTTTGCAACATGCCCAGAGGGTCACAGACTTGGACCACGCAGGGAAAGAATCCTCCCACTCTCCCACTGCTTTTTATCTAGCAGTTCTGCCACCACCATGGGAGCCCTCCGTCCCTGTTCAACAGTAAGCTTTAGCAAAGATAGTGTATTTTCTGCAGTGTGCTCTTAAAATAAACGCAGTGCCATGTTGTGAAACTGAATCAGATCAGGTTTTTGGGGGGAAACACCGTAACCCCTTGCGAAGAGTGATGGATTCGTTTGCCATTATTCCCTCAGCAGAGTCAGTTGTGTGCTGCAACTCACCCCTCAGTTCCCTTTCCCTCTTAACAAAGAGGGAAAACTGGATAAGAAGGGATCATCTCCATAGAAATTGTGTTGGCACAACCTAGACTGGGCATAAGGGTAGAGACCAAGAAAATGGGAGCGTTTAACTCTTTCAGGCTCTCAAATAAAAAAAAATGCAGCCTTCTACGTTCAGCTTGTCAGTAATGTGATGTGTAAAGCACTCCACTTCCTAGTGATGGTCTCAGTGACATAAAATTGCTGTATTTGCCTTGCTCAGGGACATTTCATGTCTTTCTTCAGATTTTTAAGCTAGAACATAGTATCTTCCCTATTGTAAATACTCCAGGTACAAGGGGAACTGAGGATTTCCAAGCACAGATGGCTAGATCTGCAGAATTTGGATCATTTCAGGGTGCTTGAAGCCTGGGAAAGTTGATTTGGCCCTCTGCAATGACAGGGACTACTTGCCAAGTTCCAGTCTAGCTCTGAATCCTCCAGTATTCTGAGATGCCAGTAGCTAGGATTTCTTATTTAGAGATCTGTATGCTTTCCACTGCAGGCTAAAATGGCAAATGGTGTCTTGTATTTCATAGAACATGTATTTGAGAGGAAAACTGATCAGGGGAGAGAGCAAGCAAGCAATTACCCATGCAGCTTCTATCCTTGGGTCTGGGCATCTGAGGATGATCTCCCTCTACTCCCTCTAGTTGAGTCTAAATAGTTATTACAAAAATCATCCCCCTCCCAGTGTAATCTGTAGCTGCCTTTATAAATCTGCGCTTAACCAGCTGCCTGGATTTGGTCTCCTCACCCTCTCCTTGGCTTCCCTCTGTCAAGGAGAGCATTTTCATGGTTTCCCAGCAGCTTCCTCCTGGGATGCCAGCACTTGCTCTGAACCAAGACTGGCAGGGGACCTCAGGGCTGGAGGTTTTCTGGAGGGGATGAGCCAGGGGCCTCGACACGTTCCTCATTTCAGACACTGCAATCTGCCCTGCTCACCATGGTGGTCTTAGCCACCTCCCAAACACATGGACAGTTAGTAAGTCCCTTAAGAAATAACACAGATGTCAGGTATTTTGACCTGAAAATGCTTCTAGTATGTTGGTTTGGTAATGTGGATAGACTTGAACTAGGAAAAGTAATTTGTTTGCAATAAAAATAGAGATCTTAGACCTAAATGACTATTAGTTCCATAGGTGCACCTTGGTGAGCTTCCACAGGTCTCCTTTACACCTGGTGTTGATGTGGCTCCAGCAAATGCAACTCCTGTTGTATAAAAAGATGAGGAGTTTTAATTGCTGTTGCAGATACAAAATATTTATTTGGTTGTAACAGTGTAGCTAAAGCTGGATTCAGGCTCCAGCCCAGCTCTCCGGTCTTGAAGCTGAATCAGGGAAGGTTCTGAAAATAAAATACCTCAAATGAAAAAATATTTTTAACATGCTCCTTCTTAAAAATCAGAAAATTCCTGTACAATTTTGTGATCCAAATAAGCTACAATCTTACTGCCATCTGCACCAATTCTAAGCCAAAAAGAGACCTTTTATATCTGAAATGCAGACAATAATGTAAATCAAAAGTTCACTCAACCTCAGAATTTTAAGAGACAAATGCAACAGCAGAAATAGCGCAGGACTAAAGAAAAACAATGAACAAATGAGACGTGTGTTTTGAGGAACTGTGTAAGAACAGAGCAGTAATATATAGTGCTAATGATTATACAGCTCGAAAAGGAACTGACCCAAGAAGGAGTGATAGATTGTAATAAAAATAATATAAAATGGTATCTGGACTCTGCCATTAACAAGGACAAACTGATAACAGGAACAAATGTGAACCACATCAACACAAGCATTATTCTAGAGCCACCTGACTTGTGGAACTCCCCGTTGCAGGACACCAGCACAGCAGGTATATTCAGAAAATGATTAAACATCATAAATAGAAGTAGTTTCTAGCTCACATTAGCTACGTATAATTTAAAGGGCTGTTTGTGCCTCAGACATAGCATGTCGCTTGCAAGCAGTTATTCCTTGTCTGATAGACTATTGCAAAATAACATTCATTGTCTAAACCAGTGCTGGAGGTAGGACACCAGATTAGATAAATCATTATATCCATTTTGCAAGAGGGGCTGGCAGTTTCATTAATAAATAATTCAAACTAAAGGGAAAAGAAAACCTTCAGAGGACTACAGTGTCAGGCACAGCTTGGATGCAGCAGGAAGATTCACCTCTTGATATGGGGCAAAATAAACTTTTGGAAATAAATATAAACAATGGCAATGAGCTTGTAATTTATATTTTATTTTGCACAAGCTTGCATATATACTGCACATACATTCAGTTTAGAGAAGATGGAAGGCACACAAGGCAATTGAACTACTGTATCTTTTAAGTGGTACAAAGCAAAAAGGTAAAAGTCTGGAGAGTATACAAAAGCTTTAAACACACAAAATAAAATCCCCCCCCCCACAACATTTTTCCTGTGTTTATCTTAAATTTAGTAGCTGCCAAGCTAGAATTGTAACTTTTCTCAATCAATTGTCTACTGCACCTTTTTTTTCCAAACGGACAGGGGAGTCTTATTGTTTTATCTTGTCATCAATTAATATTACAGTACATCCTTGGTAATACAAAATTGTACACCTTCATCAAATAAATTAGGATAAATTAAACCAATAAATTATGCAAAGTCTTCAGAACAATAGACAACAACAAAAAAAAAATCCACAGTTGAAATTGCCTCTAGCTAAAAAATAAAATAAAAAAAATCAAAAATTGACTTTAACAGTTCAGTTATTGTACTATTTTCAAATTAAAGGGTCTTTATTACAAAAAAAGAGCTTAATAATGCTATTTACAACATATTGCTAAATAATATAAAGGCAGTGTTTTGTCACTTTTGTAACTATATACATATGAGTAATGGCTGGGACAATATCAGTTTAAACCTTAACCTTTGACTCTTCCAGACAGTATTAAAACCAACCTAAAGAGGCTCTTTTCTTTGTTTTGTTTTGTTTTTTCCTTCTTTTTTCGTTTCTGACTCTTACACATTATATGGTAATGAGATGGTTGTTGTGTTTCTCTAATATCTCACTCAAGTGGTACAACTAGTGCAGAAAGGATGGATTTTAGAGAAAAATATAAGCTGACTGTTTCTTCTAGATTTGTTTCTACATATCCCAGTATATTTGTGCATTTGGAAGGTGGCTGCTTCGGGAGAGAGGTGACTGTGGCTCAGATGAAAAGACTAAATAAAGTCATACTGCCACCACCTTTCATACACTAAAAAGGATATTCCTAAGAAGATACAAAGGTTAAATACCAGTTTTCATCCCAGCTCGAAATATGAGCGTTTTTTTAGCTTCAGTTTATAGATGGTTTACAACCAACAGTTCTACAGAAAACAAAATTGCATTTCCTTCAACAGAACATTTAAGTGCAATACAGTAACTGCTTACTCATATAAACCAGTTACATTCCTAAAGGGGAGCTTTTTGAAAACAATGCGCATCGGAATTTTCAAACACAGTTGGTATCAGAAGGAAACATTTGCACTATTAACACAAATGATTGCTATATAATACAAATGGCAAATATAGTTTTTGCTTTCACTTCTCATGTACAGTGCTCATTTTGGGGGTTTTGTAAACCACTTTCCATTTTATATATATATATATCTTTCTGTATATATATATATGTATAATCTTTCAATGCTGCTGGTGAAAATCCTATCTTTAAAGCCACAAAATCTTCACCTTTATTTCTTAATTAATATTAACCTGTGGAAAAAAACATTTTTCTACTAACTGACTTCATATACATAGAAAAAAATTCTGCAATTTTACAGAAACTGTATTACCCATTCCCTTGACATCTGATGAAAGACAACTTTTAAAAGTAGAGAGCTGTATTTTCAAGAATGCTTTCAACTATCTATACAGTTACTGTAGTGTTTCTTATAAATTCAACAGATGTTTTCAGAATGTAGTTATTAAAATCTTACGTCTTTATGCAAGAACAGCCATAAGGTTGAATATTTACATTGCTTTATAAAAGTTCCCCTCAGTTTTCAATGTTCACCCACATACCTGGTACAGTAACAAAGATTCTGCAAACTTAAAACACTTTAATTAAATAATACTCAGAGGCACAAAGCAAACCTCAGGAATACATGGGTGAACACTTCCTTAAATAATTACTACATTCTAACATCTTCCACGTGTTTACCATTAAATGTGAAACGTTCCCATTAAACAACCAGAGATACAGTAAGAATTAAATGTTTTGTAGTTTCAAATAGAACATTCTTTTCACAAAACATAACAAATGTCTAAAATAGGTTCTTAATCTAGATAGGAAAAAGGTAAGCTTTTCACTTCATACGCATATTCTGTGTGTGTGTTTCTGTGTGTGTGTGTATATATATATACATATACCCACACATTTTGTCTTTGTGTGTGACTGCATATGTATATGCACATATGTCACGTATGAAATATTGCTTCTATACTACTTTTCATCAGGCTAAGAAAACACAAGATTTGCACCACAGTTACAAAAAATTGGCTTCTACAAGAATTTTCAAAACTTGAATGCTGCTCAAACAATTGAGAAAAAAATAATTTGCATTATCAAACTGTTCTAAAAATTCTCTTCTTCAAAAACGTATTCTCCTGCTTTGTTGTTTTTTTTTTTTTTTAATTTTTAAAAAGACACAAAATATGCATAGCTATCAACATTATGTCAAACATGTGGAAAAAAAAAATAAAATCAGTGTTTATTGCAGCTGTACTAATTGAAAAATAAAGGTTAAAAGATGAAAATTGTAAGCCACAGAAGGCACAAGAACAATTGTACTTGTGGGGAAAACTGGTATTTTGAAGGATTTTTTTAATCCTTCCGCTGGTGCATTAAAGGTCTAGGCACAGACTATAACCTCAAGTTTATATGCAGAAATAAATCTGAATTAGCAGTAAATGAATGGCAACGTGGGGTTTCTAGATGGAGTTTGAAATTCTTTTCCCTATGTAAACTTTTCATTACAATAAAAATAGCCTCCTGCCTTCTAGCCATTTTTAGTAAAATCATATTGAGACAATTTGAAAGAAACTGCTTTCTACTTAAAATTTAGTAGGAGCTATACCATGTATTTGTAATTTCAGGTGTATTGGGAGGCACAGAGGCAATATGGCTATAAAATGCAGAAAAATCACATCACTGAAATGATCAAATTATTGTTTACTCCTTTTTCTGATGAAGCAGGGTTTGTTGTTTGTTGTTTTTTTTTTTAAGCTGAAATATCTACTTTTAATTCCTATGCCTCATTTACTATTGAGATTATGCTACTTATAAATAAATAAATAAATGCAAATAAATGCAACAACATCAAGTGTTGAGTACACGATTTCACTTATTTAGATTATGTGAATCACATTGCAGCCAAATAATAATATTAATAATAATAACATTAATAATAATAATAACAAACATAATAAAAGAAACAGTAAAATCACAGATTGAGATGGTAGCTAGTAGTATGTCCACATAGTATGACTAAGGTATGGCTTTGCTTTCTTATGTCCAAGGTGACAATGCAGTGTTATAATTTGTTCCTGATGGTATGCCAATGATGAACTTACTGTATTAAAACTTGAGCATTTTATGCCACTTCTTCCCATAAATCAAAAGTGCATGAACACTACTTTCATCCTTTCTTTCTCAGAATTCCTTGGAGTTGCATCTTTATGAAGTGTAATGTTTACCAAATCATGCATGCAGTAATTTAAAAAAAATAAATTAAATTTTAAAAGAAGAAAACTAAAGAAAATGAAAGAAAATAAAAGAAAGAAAAAGACAAATCCTGTCTACTGTAAGGATACGTACAGTATTAGGTACTCTTAGGGAGCCTAAGATCAAGAAGATTTGTTTTCCTTTTAATGCATAGTGAAAATGTTGGCACTTCTTCCCATGCTTTTGTCTGCATTGCCTATACTCCACAGATACTGCCAGTGCTTGAAAAGAATGACAGGGAATCATAGGATTGTGCTGTTTAACTTGAAGTCAGCAGGTTTTTAAGGCTTTCTGCTAACAATAATTGCTTTCATACGTTTCTGTCTATCAGCAGTATTTGTAAATGAAGTGAAATTGCAATGATCAGGTCAGCTCTTTAGTCACATGGGTAAACTTTCACTCTCCAAAGTCAAAATGTAATTTTAAAATAAAGAAATAAGATACCAATATCCTCGATGGTCTAAATAGAATTCACAGCTAATTAGGAACTTCCTCTAGATTCAAATTGAATTATGTAGAGGAAAATACTATTGACGATAACAATAAATTCTTACTGCATCCATACAAAAGACAACAGAGAAAATGACAAACACAGAGTGCCACAGAATATTCAACCTTCCCCCAAACTTCTGGAGACAATACCCTTCTGACAGCATGAGAAAAGGAGAGCCACTGAAGAAAGCATGAGAACTAGCAGCTAGCTTTCTTTCTGTCTGCTGACATATCATGGTATAGCATGCAGGTGAACCCAGATCCATCATGGACTTTACATTGTAGCTCAGATTTTGGTCAAGACTAGCTCCAGCTTCAGAAGTGCAGCACACTGCTCAAATAATAGATTTTTTTTTTTTTTTTTTTTTTTTAAGCTGCACTTACTGTAACTCTAAAAATCCAGTTTTTGCTATCTGAACCCTGCATAGCCAGGAGGACGCTGCAATTTTTATATATGCTTGATTAGATTTTTATGAAAATGCATTTATTATTCTTCTGATTAGGAAAAGATTAATTACATTTTACAGATACAAACAAGCTGATTTGTTTGTTTTTGTTTTTTGGTTCTGTTTGTTTTTTTTTCCTTTGCCTCAGAAATGTGAGGTGCTTTCTTCTAGATCTAAAATCATTCAAAAAGTGCTTTTCAGGGCAGATGTGGAATACAGACTGAAAACTTTGTGTACTGGAAAGGGGATTTTAGGGGCAGAATGTTCTTGGAAAAGAACAAATTTGGGGACTAAAGCCATTTAAAGTAAGACAGAGACATGGCAATATAGGACACTGAAGGTTTAATTTATACTCTATGGAGAGTGAAATGCTTCTGATTTAATCAGCTGACCATATTCCAAAATTAGTATGGTTGACACAATATTGTGCATGAACGACTGGCCTCACCCTGCAAGAACAGCATTTGATTTGTGCAAACATCCCTTGCTGCAATTTAGAGAACCAACAACCTGGCATGTTGATTACTGGTGCAGGGTGTTTATAATTTCTCTAACGAAAGCCTGAAGAACAGGGTTTTCTTTTTTGGGGTATCACTCCTTGAAGTGAGTTGTCATTCGTTTGAAGTACGGAAAGAATCTAGTTATTGGTTAAAAAGTATGTAAAATAAAAAAAAACAACAACCTTGAAGCTTATGAAGTGACTCCACAGAGTTCAGACCTTTAGCAGTATAAACAGAATATAAACTTCATTGTCTGTAGTATTGTGCCATGACATTAGTCTTAGTAAGACAAAATGCCACTTTGCAGCAAGCAATAAATCTGACAAAGCATTTTTAAACATAATGCCCTAACTTGCTAAGAGAGGCTTTTACATGCTTCCAAACTCTTCTCCCTGAAAATTAACACCATTGATTCTCCAAATGTTAAGGGTCTCGGGCAAAAGTAAACCGAAGGCTGAAGAAAAATAACCATCCCCTTGGACGTGAATGAAAACTTAAATCCAGGAGGGATCAGAGTCTAATTTCATATACATATATATGTATGTGATACACATATATATGAAATTAAAATAGAGACACACATGACTTGGGCATCAGAAGAGGACTGCTACTTTCATACATTCATAAATAGCTGCTGAACTCTCTACTCATGAAGAAGCTCTTGTAGGCAGTTTGGGGATTTGAAAATCTCAGGGACCTCACTGTCCAGCTTACAGATGACCTTGTATATGGCCTTCTTCCAGGAAGGATCAACATCTTTGCCTGCGATAATGGCATTGAAAAACTCCCGTAACGTGATCTGAGCCACTTCCAGGAATCTCTCTGGAACCTGCTGATACAAGGAGACAATGGCATTAATACAGTTTTCAATTTCAAGTCTCTGGTTCTTCAAAGGAAACTGAGCTAAGTTCTTTCTTTCAGAAAGGGGCTTACATAGCACCTGCATTTTCTAAATGTGGCAGCCCTCTATTCTCTTATGCAAAGCTGTTATATATAGTACTATAGCAATAACTTTTATAACATGTGTTAGAGATCTTTGTAAAGTACTGACAGAATGTAGGTAACAAAATGTTACTGGGTTTGCAGCGTCGGGGATTTGTAGGATATAATTAGCAGGAGAGGAAACAAACACAATTGTCTTAAAGGAGAGAAATCTCTGCTTGATCTTTTACCCATGCATTTACAGCTCTGGTCTCCTCTCCATGTGGGAACTTACATGTTAGTTAGGCAGGCAAAGAAAGCCCTCTGTACGTCTGTGCTTAATGTTGGTCACTACCAGTGCTGAGAGCTATCAAAGAAATAGGGTATTTCTGGTTGTTCATAGTTCAAGAATGAGCAAGCAAGCAAGCAAACCTTCAGTTAAGAGCTTCCTTGCACGAGACCCCCATAAGATGTTTTTTTGTGGGAGATATTATGGTCTTCCCTTCTTTTTCAGAAGCCTGCAAATAAAACCCAACCTCATCGATGGGTGCCTTGTGCTCCAAGTGGCCCCTGTGCTGGGATATGTTAGACTCATCTGGGTTTCCTAAATGTCACTGTCACTTCACTGGTGAGCCCAACGGTGAGCTAGCAGGGGCATGACACTCTCCGAAGCCCCTGAACAATGGGTGAAATTTAAAAAACGCAGTTACCTCCAAACTTTGGTAATTAATCTTCAATAGTTGTCACAGCACCACCTTCTTACCCTCTGCCTTAAATGATTTTAAACCAATCACTATAATGAATAGTAGGTCAGTTGCAAGGTTGACCTACTTGCATAAAGGTATTATTTTCCACTTTTATTACGGTAATATGGCTTCAGAGCTTTAGAACTGCTAACATACAGCCGGCCAGTAGCCAGTGTGCTTATAATAGCAAGTGTTCCCTCTCTGCTATTCTTTGCCCACTCCAGCAAGAGGAGTTCTCCAACCTGGAATAGGGGCCACTTAAACCATCCCTGTGGCCAGTGGACACTCGGGCAGATCTCACTCTTTTAATGAATGCAGATCACACTGTGAGATCAGGGCCAGCACCTTACCCTCTACTTCAGGCTTTTGTTCTTCGCCCCTTAGAAGCCACTTTCAAGAAACCTGTCTGGAATTGTGCTCATTTTACTTGACACAGTAGAGCTCTGGAGCCTCACTCACCTGTCACTGTTGGGGAAACACTATCAGTTTGGTAGGCACATTTTGCCATCAGATAAGCATGAGATCAACCCCCCCATCCCCGTGACACCAGCTGATAAACTGTTTCCAGAAGCCCCACAGCCTGCAGAGGTCCTCTGTCTACCTCCCAGAGTGAAATCATCCCCTCACAGATTTTTCTCTGCTCCCATAGACAGGCTGCCTTCTGTGGAAACTTTTCATTCAACGGGCCGCACAGAAAGAAACATTTTTACACATGTTCTATTCCAGCAATAATTAGGAGAGAAGAAAATAACTATTATGTTTCACTCAAAGATATAAGTTAAAACTTCACATAACCACTCTGCTGTTTAGGTACTTGGTAATACATCTGCAAAAGATACCATGCTTGTTTCATTCTTGCATTGCTTTACAAAATCATACCCTTTTTGGTTCAGGCAGTGCCAACAACTGCTTATGTGCTCTTCACCACTCTTTGGTATTGCCGGGTGCTAAGCAAGGGGAAGGAGTTGACTACATGATAGCAGAAGGCAAGAAAAGTAGCAGCCAACTTCTTGGTGTACACACTGAGCTCATGGGGGCAAAAACTTGGGGGGTTTTTTTGCCTTTGTGCTTGGGTAAAAAGAGGTCACACCTTCAGTTTTAGTGTCCACTCCAGAGGACCAGCATTAGATGCCTTTCTCCCTTTCCAAGTCACTGGAGGGAGGGAAGCAATTACAAGCACCTACACCAGAAGTATGAAGTCCAAAAGCAAAAAGTCCTCCCTCTCCCTACGTGGTTACACCCATGACAACTTTAACCATGGAAGTAACAACTCAGGTTTTAAGTTGAGACTTTGCCATTGAATTTCTACCTCTGTATATGAAAGTTTTCCAGATAGGGGATGCAGCATTTCCATGGAGTTGGCAGTGTGAACCCCCCAAACCACCAGCTTCCAGGCCTCCCACCCCTCTTGTAGGCTTGCAATTAGCTATGAAAGTCCGACTTCATTGTACCTGAGTCCCATTACAGGGCTGGGCCCCTTTGAACCTGGTACAACAGGCTGCAGAGAGCAGCCAACAAACATAATAGTGAATGAAGCCCTGCGGGGGCTTTGGAGAGACCTCCTTATAATACTGAGTTCCCAAAGATCTCTCCTACTCTGCATGCATTAGAGGTGTTCATAGCTCTTTCCTTTTGGGATGTTATTGGCAATTTTTCATGTCAGACTGGATTACACACTTTACTTTGCATGTTGTAATGTGAACAGCAATGTGATTAATTCCCACAGGATAGTGTATTGGCCAATAATTTTGTTTTCTAGGAAGAGTAACTACAAAGTGTTGTGGATTTTTTTTTTTTTTTTTTAATATAGAAAATATTAGTGAAGTCCAGAGCCTGAAAATAAATATTTAAATGGATGGATAGTTAGATTTTTCAGTGGGAAATAATCAGTCAGCCAAGTTAATTATGTGTCTGGGGGTAGCATTTCCCTGACCCTAAGTGATGGCGACCTATTCAGTGCATCTTTACACCTAACTGGCTGAACATCTCTGAAGTAGGAACATCTGTAGAAAATGCTTCAGTGACAAACAAACTCCATCTATTGCTTTTAATAGAACCAACAATCCCTAGTATGAACCCAGGACATTTTCTTAGCATCAGGTGGCAGCAGTCAATCAAAGAATCACACAGTACCAGGAGTAAAGACAATGAGGTCTGCTCAGGGCGGGGGG